>CM067351.1:73187649-73202649 GCA_034190875.2 Urechis unicinctus | reverse complement strand
GTATCTGGATATTTGTTTTGAAGCCTCCGCTTTTTAAGAATTGCTGATGCCTTTCACCGAGTTTTTAGTTTAGTTGAATAGGCTATGCTGATGCAGGCACTTTTTAATTTACATGTATGGTTCTTCTGAGACATAAGTGCTAATACTTTCGTATTTGTTCAACAATATTATATGTCCATCTTACCCTAACAACCCATTCTGACACTTCGTCATATCATTGTTTATCATGAACAATAGTTTGGGTAGAATACCATATAGCGCAATGTAGATTAATTGACTATGTGACTCACAGTTCTTATCTTATTCGATTTAGCCTGGAGTGTCTTCCTTTCACTAGTATGTTGTACTCGTAAGCACATTGCGTCTTTGAGTTAGTAGATCCCCAATCAGCTAACCAGACAGGAGTTAACGAGATGTCAGTTAGCGTAAGTGTGACGATCACCCGACACGAGTCCAACTAACACTGTCTTTATTTGGCAATCGCATGGCTTATAAGGACAATCAAACCACGTGACATTAAAGACCAATATTACACAATAACATTTGAAATACAACATGAGCTTGGTCATGACACCTCCCCACTAAAAAGGGAGTGGACAATTTCTTCAAGTCATTCACACAAAAGTTCAATATTATCTGAGAATAATTTGACAATCAATAACAATCAACTTACAAATATTACAAAGAATTAGTAAGATTCAAGCATTGTCAAATTCATCATACAAATAGTAAACAATGAGAACTACTAGAATATTTCAAGAGAAGCATCACATCATAACGTATGAGAAATAAGACCTATTAATTAAAATCAGAAAGAATAATTCATCGAATTCTACTCGAAATCTGCACTAACATTTTGTGCACCTTTAATATAAATCAAACGACATCTATATCGCTGTAGAAGCAACGCCCATCTTGTCAGTTTTGCACTTTTGCTTCCATTTTCAAACACATATAAGAGTGGGTTATGATCAGATGTAATGTTTATTTCAGCACCAAAAAGGATGCTATCGAAGCGTTTTAGAGCCCAGACAACAGCATACGCTTCCTTCTCTACAGTGGCCCATTTACATTGACTTTCATTCAGTTTGTGGCTGGCATAATCAACAGGATGTTCTTTACCTAAATCATCAGTCTGACTGATGCAACAACATACAGCGAATGCAGATGCATCAACGTACATTTTGAAGGTTTTCGTTATATCTGGAATGAACAGGACTGGGGCGGTACACAGTTTCTCTTTTAATGATTCAAAACTTTTCTTGGCAGTGTCATCCCATGGAATGACAGTGGGGATAGACTTCTTTGTCAAATCGGTGAGGGGCTTAGTTATGTCTGCATAACGTTCAATATAGGCACGGAAATAGTTGCACATACCCAAAAACCTTTGCAATTCTCTCTTTGTAGTCGGTAATGGTAAATTATTGATAGTCATAATTTGATTCTTATCTGGTTGATTTTTACCAGACCCAACTATATGACCAAGATATTTGACCTCAGGCATACCGAATATGCACTTGTTCATGTTTATTTTCAAGCCAGCAAAAGCGATAGTATTTTACACTTTGCTCAAATGGATCAGATGATCTCCCCAGCTATCTGTGAAGACAGCTATATCATCAATATAGCCACAGATGTAACCTTGGTGGGGTTCTAACAACATGTTTATGAGTCTCTGAAACGTGACTCCAGCATTTTGTAACCCAAAGGGCATATCTGTCCATTGATAACAACCCGAATGAGTAACAAAGGCCGTTTTTTCTTGACTTCTTTCTTCAAGAGGTATTTGCAATTACCCTTTTGTCAAGTCTAAAGTTGTTTTAAACCTTTACTTTCCGATCATGTAAATAAGATCGTCATATTATACGATCCACCTCTTCGCGTAGAATCAAGGGTATGCGATATGGTGGCAAACGTTTGGGTGTAAAACCATCAACCAGTTTGATAGAATGACTTATCAATTTGCAATGTCCAGGTTTCTCAGAAAAGACAAATGTGTACTTATCTAAGAGCTGCACTAAACCTCTTTTTGAGTTTCTGATAAATTTGTGTGAAAATCAGGCTTCGCACTTTTGGAGGTTTCATCAGAGTCAAACTCCGCACTTGTGGGGGCATATATGACCTCCCCAAAATCCTCATCCTCCTCATGGATAACACCCAGACAGCAACCCGTCTAATAAACTTTCGCAGTTTATTTGCATGCAAATGGATGTGCGTTCTATTTTCTTTTTCCAATTTCATAACTGTGGTTGGATAGTTTTCTGGTGACAACACAAGGACTAATCCATTTAGCAAAGAGCCTGTTTGTTGATGTAGGTGTGAAAACCAATACTTCCTCGCCAACCTCAAATACCTTGTTTTTACATTTGCGATTCCGATAATGCGCATAAGATAGTTGTTGTTTGTCAGCAAATTCTAATGCTTTGTCTGCAGCTTGCTTCCAGTAAAGCCAAAAGTGTTGCACAAAAATGTAGTTCTATTCCTAAAGAGTGTGGTAACAGAGAATTTGCATTGCAAAAGGGTTCTCATGGCGATGGTTCTGAAGTTGAATCTGACTTTGGTTGCTGGCAGTGACGGAGATTTACCTGTTTCTGATCCTGATACTATAAATGTTGATCCAGGAAATAAGATTTGTCCATGTGATTCGGTTACACCGGAGAGAAACCAAACATCAAACGGTTGTAACGAAAACTGAAGTGATTTGCAGAAGAATGATAAGACATTAGCCAGTATGTGGCAAGCCGCAAACGAGGGCAATCACGGTATGATCACTGATAGGGGTGTTTTGTTCCACGTTGATCACGTACACACCGACTCAAAAGAGTCCAAAAACGTTGGCAACTCAACAGGGTCAGAAGACATGGGAGCAATGGCATTTCTCATGACGTTACTATATTTTTTAACCAACTCGCATGGTTCCAACTCGCTTTTCATGTTCGAGTCTACTTTCTAAAGCAAGCCTTGCTTCCCTATCTTCGTCTAACTGTAACCTCATTAGCTCAAGCTTGTTCATTTCAAGCATCCTATCTTCTCGCTCAGCATCGAGATGCATACGTAACATTTCTAATTTAGTCTGGACATCAAGTTTATAACTTTCAGACTTCAAATACTCTGGATTTAAAGTTCTCGCTGATTTTAATTTCACTGTCATTTGAACCAGACTTTCTCTGTCGAGTTTATCAACCTCGTCAGATGATACACCCGCCTCGACTAACCATTTTCTGAGTATATCACTTCTGGTATATTAAATTTTTGAACCAACATCCATATTTACACACACGCATAAAACAATCCAACATGTAACACTAAAATGATTTCAAACAAATATGGGCTATTGAGTGAAAATAAAGTTGACAAATAACTACTATAGCTATGCTCGTAGTCAACTACAATACACAGTAAAGTGGCCAACGCTCGTCTGACCACGTGCAAAAAAGTAATAGTACTATGACATTAATATAAATTTATCAAAACGTTATGTAAACCTGTAATACTCGTTGTGTCTCGTTTTACCCTCCGTCAACGAGTCAGGACAATCTTCTTAACACGTGGTTGTAGCCACTCTATGACTCCTGTCGATCCTGTCGGCTGCTATGTGACGATCCTCCGGCAAGAGTCCAACTAACACTGTCTTTATTTGGCAATCGCATGGCTTATAAGGACAATCAAACCACGTGACATTACAGACCAATATTACACAATAACATTTGAAATACAACATGAGCTTGGTCATGGCAGTAAGCTATGCTAGGGCTTCAAGAAATGGTAATGTCATTTGTGAATCGCCACAGGGTACCAAAATACCTTTACTAGCTTCTGAAGAGGCGCCGAAGTTGATTGTTCGTTTTTTAAACGAAAACGATTGTACAAACATATTGCTTAATTTGTGTCAGACAGGCATACGATCAAGGCGTTAATACCTACCATTCGAAAGCGGCACATAGTTTGCACTGTTGCTATTACCACAAAATCAAATACACTCTATTACCGCATTAATCAAACCCCATTTAGCGGTCGTGTGTAAATTTATATAATGTTAAAAGATATGCCATGTATCAAACTATAATACGTTAGGTCGCAGGGACCGTTTGAAATGGGGTTACACATTACGGTCGATGTAAAAAGTTATCTCTTGATGAATGCAATATATCTTGGATAAGAACGCAGATATAATCTGGAGAAGTATTTTTGGGAAACATAACCCTTGGATGGATGACATTAAGAACCATGCTTTGTCTTTTGTACCCGTTGTCACCGGTCATTGTGAGGTAAATGTTGAGCGCAAAAAGAGATTTTTGTGCTACAGAACAAGTCTCGATACCTACCGTTTGCTTAATCCCATTGTTCTTGCAGCCGCTCGTGTCGACCGATCCTCTTCTCGCATTTTCTAATTTGACATAGCCAGCCTTTATAGGCACAGGATATAAATCACAGGATAAATAACGATGATAAAAGCAACGAAAATGCGGAAAACTGCCTAAAACAGAGAGGTTTGGATTCGTATGACGTAAATGCCTTGAAACTCATTATTTCGTTTCTTTGATTAATTAATTGCTTTGAGACGGCGACTTAATCACTACGATCATGTGACCAGCTTTTAAACATGCCCCATTTATGTTTACACAATAGCATGCAGTGACGCAGTTGATGGATGGCTGCATGCGGCATATGCCATACAGTAACGAATTTGTGCGTTTCGTACGCTTATGATGTCGACCCATCCTTTGAGCCAAGAAGTCGATCCAGCACATTGATTATGTACTTTTGTAAACCAATCATCTTCGACGTATTATGCAATGTGATGGATTGTGTTGCAGATCATATCCCATAATATCTCTTTCATCTCATCATGTCATGAAAAATTACTATGCACTATTCAGGTCAAATATTGCTCTCTGTGCTTCAGCTTAGATGCATAATAATGCTCGAAAACAAATATACCCGAGCCAATGTTGGCGGATTACCGCATTTGTCAAGCAACATCAGGATAAGGCTTATTCTATTGAAGAAAATAAGCCCATGCCTGGCTGCTTCGTTATCGAGCTGGGTCGTATATGTTACAAAACGTACCACACTTGGCAAATGCCAAAGATAGTTATTACATCACGCGTAGTACTACTTGCTCTTCGCATAACTGCTGTACACATGAGTAATGTATGAAGCATATATGCTCCGATAATAGCTCTCACGAGACATGTCGGATTACTGGAGCGCTGATCGATCATTGTACAATTACCAAAGGCACCTAAAATCGCGGGTACCTTTGGGGCGTTATTTACCCGTGTGGATGATTCGCCGATTGATTTATTGCCTTGGGGCCATGATTTGCATCCTACGTCAGCCTTTCTGACCTCTCACGCTTTGATAATGTCGTATACTGGGCGGTTGGAGCAACGACAAATCACTATTCTTCGTAGCATATGGGCGGAATAGCTACTCATTTAATAGTTACCACCAAAACATGTCTAGATACTCATAAATAACATCCAATGGTTAATAGAATTCTTTAAAAAGTGATGAAAGGATGTCTGTAGCGTTTAAATGCGAGAACGTTTATGTTTGGATATTCACAATAAGCTTACAGATAGGGCAATCAGATTTACAAGATACATACATGTAGGCATTTGCTGTTTGGAGTACCGAACCAAACTCTGCTATCCGTGTTATTTTATCCTTTGGGATTCATCAGCCTGCGACATACTAGATGCAGGTTAAATGCCTAATGACAGTGCAGCGGCAGTGAATCATGCAAATAAGTGACACAATGGGACGCACCAATAAACGGGAATGCCAAAAAGCAAATGACTTTGACAATAGTACATGATGCTATAGAGTAACGTGATCTCAGCTAAGTTGATGTTAGTTGGTGCGTTTGTGATATACTAGTATCGATATCGCCATTGTATCATAGGCCCTGCTAGAATACTTAGACCTGGTTTATAAAAAACGATAAGAGAACCCAACCCCACCAAGCTGATAGAGCCATCTGGATGACCTGAACTCGATACATTCGGGAAACAATGCTCACTTGACGGCGGGCGCCACAAAGCTAACAAGTGTACCAAGGCAGAGTGCGGTTTTGACTTCTCATCTAGTCATTGTCTATAGGAGTAACATTCCACAATGGCAGATATGTTGCACACTTCTAGTTAAACGCCCCTCTAGAACCGTACATCCCTCCGTGAAAGTACTTCGACAGAAACCACGTGGTATTGGGGAAAATGATTTTTTAACTCTCATTGGCAGTTTGTATAATGCCGACCTACTCGGTCTTGTAAGGAAACGAATTCATACGTTTGTATGGTAAGCGATAGTTGGTTTTTCTTTTTAACACGAAAATGCATTTTAGAAACGTACTGCTTAATGTGTGTCATGTAAACGCTGTTCTTGCTCGATGACGTGATTATTTTTGCTCACAATAGCAGCATAACCGTTTGCCGTTCAAATGCGGGACAGTTTTTATTTTCAAGTTAATAGTTCGATGAATACAATTTGGGGGCTCAAATAATCAGAACATAGCGGCATACATACCAAATGGATATTATCGCGGAACGATTCTTGTGCTGCAACATAAGTCTCGATACTAAACGCAGTGTTTATCCGCCTTGTTCTTGCAGCCTCTCGTGTCAGCCGATCATCTCCTGGCTATTATAATTCGACATACCCCATCGCTTGTAGGAACAAGAAAGCAATAACTCATCTTTCCCCTAATAACAGTGAAAACAACAACCAGTATGTGTGACAATGTCTTCTTGAAAAACTATTGTGTTGAATTCACAAAAAGATTTGATTTAATTCTAATCCCGATATTGATGAAACTTCGAAATCTAGTGGGCTATGATCGGCAATGACGTCATCAAATCCAATGATAACACTGATTTCTGTAAATCGATGAAATACAGGCGCGATAAATGGTTCACACTTCTAAGGAGTTACATGATTATATTTATTCAATTTGAAATTAACGTAAAAGCTGCAGCTTGCTGACTGTTAAAGCCATTACAATTGGTCTCTTACCACCTTTTACGGGCAGCCTGGTCCTCAAAAGACACATACGACCGTCTGCTGAGGACCACTGATACTGTAAATTGAATAGCACTTGTGGTTCAATCTCATCGACCAAAATGAATAATTATCCATGTAAAAATGACAAGTTATTGGGCAGACAGCTGCACCGTGTTTTGAAGGATCACCTGTCAAAGCACATAGCATTGCTTGCAATAGGGTGTTTGCTCGATCTTTGCGTGATTGGTCGGGGTTAAATGAATATGTTCCCAATAAAACCGAGCAGCTTGGTGTACATTGCATTCATTAATAGATACATCACCCGTGGCGCAATTATAGACCGGAAGTTTGATCCGTCGTTTGAAATCATGAGTTGTCAGACGGGTTGACTTTGGTTTAATAAATAGAGAAACCATTGAGAGTAGATAATTATATGAATGCGCCATATACGCGTGGCGATATGTTTATATCAGTTGCTAGAAACAAAACCAAATTGGACATAATGCAATAAAACAAAATTAACAATTCTTGCTCATACAGCTAACAAATGCCCTTCTAAAATATAATAATTGTGCTTTGATTATTAAATAGTCGTCTGTATCGTAGCAAAGCATTATGAAAGCTCTTAATTAACCATTAAAAAGCAACCAAATGGCTTTAGAAGTTCCGGTGCCAGGTTTGTCACTTCATCTTTTTAGGCATATCTAAAAAGACGGAGTGACAAACCTGGAACAATACTTCGTTCATTCAAGCCCTAATCCACGCAATTGACATCAATACATTTTGCCTATCCTGTGCTGATACTCTTTTTCAACCTGGTTAGTAATGGTTTCACATATTGTTCAGGTCAGCCCAGCCCTGCTTGCACGCACAGCTAATGTGCCGTCTTCATTCAAGACTTATTCGAAACGTGTGTTTTACATACGTGTGATAAATAATATTTATGATAGTAATTGTGCATTTGTAGTGTGGTGGGCATAGATGTAAGATACTTGGGTGAATGTTGTGGAAATATATATTGTTAGCCTTTTATGTTGTGAATTGTAAAATAATTCTAATTAAGTGTAAAAATATCTGCCACTCTGAACATATCAAGTTGCTTAAAGATTATGTCTGTATGAGTATTTTATTTTTGTTTTGTCACTATTCGGAAGCCCTTTGTCGGCAATCTTAATACTTCATGAATATGGAACCCCGCACAAAGATACCTTGATTAAATTTGAGGCACAAGTAATGCATGGTATAACGAAAAATATGTTGAAGCAAATCATGCGTAAGCCTATTAAGAATCCCAACATTTATCAAAATTGTACTTGACAGCTTTTGAATTTGAGGCTTGAATATCGTCATATCGTTGTTAGTTTTTTGCATTTGGAATTCTCTTAATTTTAACACAAAGCTTTGCGGGTTCTCATTTGAATGGTTTATGAATAACATGTATTTAGTTTTGGCGAGATTATGGGATAGTTAACTTGAACAGAGACAGGCATATATCTAGGTCAGTTCCTGATTAATTGTGGTTGGTAACTGGCTAGATTGTGCCGAATTTACTTTTTGCGGATTGGACAATCTTGTAGAGAGGGTTGTTGTATTATCAGCATATAGAATGCTATCTACAAACTTGCCAACTTGGATTATGTTGTTTACATAGATAATACAAAGACGGGATCCGAATATAGAGGCTAGGGCTCACCCGGTTATATTTAGCTTAAAATCGAGCGTTGTGTTGCCTATTTTGTGACATTGTTTTCTTTCCGTCGGATAACTAGTTATCACTTTTAGTGCAATGCCACATTTCATATTCCATGACGAAGTAGTTTGTCAATATACCAATGATATCAGATCGATTGACTGATCGAAATATACATTGAGGGGTGCAAGGGCAGAGTCCATATGATTTTAATTCATGTTCACTAATTCAATGCCTGCGAACAATGTTAAATGTGGAGGTCTAAAGTCACATTATAAATCATAGAATATGTTATTGCTATTGAAGAGATACTAAATTTGTTGATAGATAATCTTTTCAAATATTTTAATAGAGATGGTAGTAATGAAATTGGTCTGTAGTTGTGTGTGTTAGTTTGATTACCAGATTGGTATGGTCTGACCTATTTTAAAATATTCTGGAAAGAAACCTATTTAATTTCTCCTCCAGATATACCCCGCCCGACAACCCTCAATAGGGTGAAAGTGCATTGACGCAGGGTTCAGATATTTAATTAGCTGTTTACATAGGCCGGATGTTTATAAAGAAATAGCACCTGCAAACATTTATGACGATGATTTATTTTCCATGTCAGTTGCAAAAACATGCGATGTGCGAGCACGTCTGACCAAACACTATCTTGACCCCCGCCCATCAAATGTCAAACCAACATTCAATCGATGGATTTGGGATATTGTAATGATACAGAAAAATATGAATATTGCATTCATCTTTCATTATGCAACCTAAAGCAAAACTTCAATACATCTTGATTACACTCTAAGCATATTGCACCTGGATGCATTGTTATATTTGGTTTGTATCGGCAACCTCAGGGTATATCTATCGATATAAATGGCATAAAGTGCTGATATCCATCTACATGTGTAAGTTACTTGACACCATGTTTACTAGGCATGTTTTCAACTCGCCAGATTGCAACAGACAATCATTGTTCGTATTTTATTTCCCTGGGGCTAATCGTGATGCGTAAATAATCCAAAATATTTATCTTGTCCCGCAGGCCTACCACCCATCTCCACCTTAACTCCGCGTCTCGTCCAATGCAAATATATCTGGTTTCTTTGATGGCTGGTGTTCGATATTAGGTAAAGAAGTTCCTTTGCTACGTTTTGAAAAGTCCGGGGAAGCTGGCAGTTTATCTCTATGAAGACACGTATTTATGGGCATCAGTTAACGATGCTATCTAAACTTATATGAATAAAGGCATATTTATGTTATAGCATCTCGGCACACCAACATTTCATCGACGTCTGATTTTCTAGTAATCGAGCCCGTGCTATCTGTCTGGATTGGATGAAAACTATCAACAAAAGACTTGAGATAATACCTGTATAGAAGTTAAATATTTTCAACACTACATTGACGAAACAAGCTACCCGTGGTTTGTGTAAATTACAGAATTAAATTTATCATTTTGTACTGAAAAGTGCAACCAACTACGTAACAACTCAAGCGAGTCGATCAGGGCTATGACAATGATGACCGCGCTTCTTATGCCTGGTCCTTGCGCGAGCGAGTGGACCGTGACGGTATCTGCTATCAGTAGACACGGATAGCTTCGCCTATACTCTGAGAATCTTATGTTGACCAATTAACATTCTACCAGGCGCAGCCACATGACAGTAACATTACACAAACATAATAACATTGACGAAAATGAACAATGTGATATTCAGCGGAATGATTCTTGAAATATTACTTAGCATTTACCAGCATAAAACTGGCTTGGTACAACCGTTTGGGAGGCACAACGGCTTGGTACAACCGTTTGGAAGGCACAACATGCCGTTTGCTTGTTGCCCTGGAAACGACAGCCATGTAAATTGGCCATGCAGCATCTAATCCCCAGTGATGGGTTGCATAGTTTGACTACTTTTTAGTTGGCAAGATGCAAATGTTTGAAGGTGAGATTCGCAAAAAAAGGAAAGTCATAAGGAAGTGTTATTATGCAGGAGTTTGCTTAGTTACGTAGCTGATGATTGCGATGTAGTTTATTCACATCGCAAACATTCTTCCAGCTGTTGCGACGTTTAATTTACCCTGCTCCTACATCTACAAGGACGAGTAATCCAAAGGCTCTTTTTACCTTTGCTGACAATGGTTAATGCGTAGATTATTTGTGTCGATTGTGGCTGCATCATTAAAAATGATTTAGCTATCTAATTGAATTGGCTCGAATGTGAACAGCACCTACAATGCGTAATATACCAAAGGCAAAGGGACTGGAATAGTGGGAAAACAATGATGCCTACACCGCAAATGTTGGTATTACCTTGCATATGGAGATATCCAATACAACTATTGGTATTTTATTTCTGAAACAATGGCTGATTTGTTTGACGTCAGCGAAAGGAAATTACATCCAAAAAGTAATATGCGATATCGATTGTTGATAGGTGGCCAGGCGGTAGAAATAAATGCATCCTCAGCCCCTTGGATCGATACAATATTACATTGTTACACTTAATTAACATCAAATCCACGATATCGCGCGCTCTATGTATGATAAATATTGGATTTTCTCTCACTGATTTCAAATTAGAGAAAGATCATCCACAAGTGATGTACATCATTAAAACCCCTGCTGGTTACCGGTATGAAATAGTCGCATTTAACCAATAGGCTTTCAATTGTGACCTTATCGCAAAAGCAAATTGCCGGATTGTCTTATCTTATAGAAAGCATTGACGATAAACGTATATTCGTGAGGTTTCAATGGGTTTTTTACGCTATTTATTTACATGTTTACCCAATATTGCACATATCGGCCGAACTATGTTACGGACTACAATGTTACCTTGCAATGATTTCGTTCAAAATCACCGTCACAAAATCGGTGTCAAATTTCATCATGACTGCCGTATAGTGGTCTTAAAGTAGTCGATGATACGCGCATATAATTCATTCTTTAAAATTAGGAGCATGATGCACTTGTTGAGTGTCAAACGTACATTATGCTTCAACCTTGTCCATCATCATAACGTACCCTTCTCAGACATACCCACGAGTGACCTACGTGTCATGCGCCAGCCCCCCACCCCTCTCCTCATACATACCCAATATCGAATATCCAGGCCCATCCTCTGACCAGGCTGATGCATGTCCCATAAGAATTGGAGCAGCGTGCCTGAGTCGTTGAAGGAATTACTTCGACCTTCAGTTATGTCCTGGCCTCCGCGCTCGACACATCTCTCGCCATCTGTTTAGGCAGGACTCCATCTTAAATTCTAATGACATAGTATTCAATGAAGTTTAGGATTCTTCTAAACATCCTCAACAACTTCTGTTCCTCCATCAACATCATCAAGCGTGTGTCGCACATCACCACACCACAGGTTGCCATAAGACACCTGTAAGGGAATTCACTCTCAATTTCCTTGTTGAGTTTTTCTTTGGTCTGCTCGAATTGATTTGTCAGTGGAAACAGAAAATATACAAAATAAATGTGCGATTTTAGCACTAAGAATTGATAAAGAAATAGATCGGTGTTCCAGTCGTTTTAATGTAGTTGTGCGTCATTATGGACTCGTGAAGGACGAAGATAAAATGGCACAGAAGAGGTATAACAGAGCGAGTTAGCGTGTGGTGTTAGCGTGGGCTGACTATGAGTTTTTTCTAGATGCGGTGTGAAAATCACGCGATGAATGTTTACGTGAGTGTTGCGTGAAAATGCTTGAATTGTATGAGGATATAGTTAAGTTAGTTGAGTCAAGTGGCGAAGTGGCCAGTCTGCGTGATATTTGGAATTCAAGTGTTTAAGATGTTGTACTTTGCTGGAAGGCGCCAGAAAAAATCTAATGACATGCTCATATAAATCAATGCTAATTTAGCCGAACTTAATTATGGAAAAGCGCATGTCATGAAATCAAAGCTAAATCAGCCTCAAAGGTCGAAGTTAGAGATCGAGAAGCGGTTGAAAAAGACGCACGCGATTCTAGAATTCCCCATGATTCTGCAAGCATCCCTTGATTCAGAAGCGCTCGCAGGAAATTTACAGTCTCCCCCAAAATTGCCAAGAGCTATTGGTTCTGCCCACTCGGCCAACCTCATCAACACAGTCCCAACAGTCCCGCTTTGCTGCCAACCTCTTTTAACCGATCACCTACCCCTTGGCCCTGATTTGAAGCAGACTGCTATCCCGACATTACTTACCCTTCCCATCTCTGATCCTATACCCACTTCTGCACATACATCACCATTTGGATCCTAAATTGAATTCCGCCCCGGTTTTACCAACCTCTTCCAACTTGAACGCCACATCGTCTCCCCCTCAATTATCACCAAAACCAAGCCAATCTTCTTCTCCTCCCCTCAACTGATGGAAAATATCAGTCAACCCCCCCCCCCCCCCCCCCCACCCTGCCTTTATCATCCCTATCCCCAAGACCGCGTTCTCAGCAGAGTTTGTTACCTGACCCTATAAAACCTAAATCTACTTAAGGGCGAATCAAATTTTCCGAATGCCACTGTTGACTGCCCATTCCCATATTCACTATATATTGAAAACATAGCGTGAACATTTGGCTGATTAGAGAGACAACGACGCACTATATACATAAAACTGGATTGTATGGATCGCCCATAAGGGGGACGGGAAGTACAGCAACAATAATGGCTGTAATTAAATCATTGTTGCACAGCATACAGCGGCTTGGACTGAAATCTGCAATAGAGTTTGAGAAACAAGCTAGTGTCGTCATTACTTCATAAGGATTAAATCCCTATTACAACAAGCTGTGGTGCGGAAACAGTACATACCGTGAAGTTCGAATGGGGACCACGGATCACAGATTTCACGAGATCAGTAAGTATCATCGCCAATATTTCAGGTAGCCCGCAGGATCTTGTCCCAAACATGAGGATGAACAAACCACTGATAGATATATTGAAAATCCGTCCTAGATCACAGCTTGTGCTGTCTGTGGAACTGTTGTGGCCAATCAGAGACACTCTCCCCGTATAACAGGCGTGCGACAGGAGGCGACGCGGGGACATAGCAACTGACTTATATAAACATGCGCCTCACCTACTTCGCATATATATATATATATATATATATATATATATATATATATATATATATATATATATATATATATATATATATATATATATATATATATATATATATATATATATATATATATATATATATATATATATATATATATATATATATATATATATATATATATATGCATAGATAAATATTCCATCTCAATTGTTTGCTGCAATTACCCATGATAACGGGCGGCAATCGCAAACTGAATATGTTTCAATAAAGGAAAAACGTACAAATATAAGTGCTTATCCACATTACTCTGCGGCAAAGCATGAGGACGTTTTGCAAATATAAACAGCTATATTTGCCGAACGCTCAAGTAACCAAATGATGTGTTATAAAATGATAGCCGCTGGTAAACATGTTTTGCCTACTTCACGACAATGTTCAACTGCACCATGGCAAAACGAAGAAGTTGGCCGCATCCGCTATTCTTGTTTACGCAAGTATGTGGCTAACTGTTCCGACCAAGTAGTCTTATGTATAATATCTTTTTTGCATACAATAGGAAATACGAACTTATGATACCGCAGGCTTGGTTGACTTCAAAATGATGGTATCAGATGACACGTGAAGTACACTGAGCAAACGGGAAACCAGTTGCATATATATATATATATATATATAGAGATATCGATATATATATATATATAGATATATATATATATATATATATATATATATATATATATATATATATATATATATATATATATATATATATATATATATATATATATATATATATATATATATATATATATATATATATATATATATATATATATATATATATATATATATATGGCTTCCTGCAATGAACACGATACTCGGTTAATACTATATCACGTACTGTTGAGTTTGCAATGATTAACTCGGCAAATAACATACATTGAGCAATATGGCTGTAGCGAACGAAACGGCGAGTCATACAGTACAGGTCATTTCGATGCGTTAGAAAGGTGTACGTTTGTTTAGTACAAAAGTACAAGTGGCCCATAGGAGCCGTTGAAGAATCTTGATTTTAACCATTTTATGTTGCAAATCAGGATCTCAAAGTCTGCAAATAATCGCGTCTAGTTAGTACCATTATATGCAGTAAGTTTCGCCACAACCATGGGTGCCAGATGAAAAGAAATATCCAATTTGTAGACATCAAGTAACAGCATAGCAGAATATTAGTGTTCGCCTCATGGCAGCC
>CM067351.1:73177649-73182649 GCA_034190875.2 Urechis unicinctus | reverse complement strand
GATTCAGCAAAATTGCATTGCACACTTAGGTATGTGATGATTTCAATGTAGTGTATTCGCATCGCAAACATTCTTCTAGCTCCTGCTCCCGCATCTTGCCATGGTTAAATGGAATACTCATTGACTCCCCTCAACACTGTACTGTCTGTGTGTTCTACCAGGGCACGTGCAGGTTTACCGACAAATGTCTGTCGAATGACCGGTAATCCAAATTATCCCACCCCGAACCCACCCCACTATATGGGCGTATAATGCAAAAGCAATTTTTACCTTTGCCGACAATGGTAAATGCATAGATTATTTGTGTCAGCTGTGGTTGCATCATTAGATATTAATTAACCTTCTCATTGAATTGGCTCTCGCGTGAGCAGTACCTTTAATCTCTAAAATAACAAAGGAAAACGAACTAGAGTAGTGGGAAAGCAATGATGCCTGCACGGCTGAAACAATGGCTGATTTGCATCCTCAGCTTCTTTGATCAATACCATAATACATTGCTGTACTTAATTAACATATACATATATATATATATATATTATATTTTATATATATATAAATATAGATATATATATATATATATATATATATATATATATATATATATAGTATATATTGCATATATCAATATATATATATATATATATATATATATATATATATCATATATATTATATATATATATAGCTTACTCCATTAACTCTGCTGCATATATGAACAATTTATATGTGCTAAACGTTAAGTTAACCAAAGGATAAAATGATAGCCACTGGCGAATTGATATGTCTGGTTAAAGACTACGCAAATGTGTCGTACGAGGAGAAATTATGGAGTGATAATGCGTAATGTCTCTTCAGCTTATTCGAATTATTGTATATGACTTGGCGGTAATTTGGCATCTCGATTTACTACAATATATACGTAGTTTCTCCGAATGCGATTTGCGGAGTCGATATGACGACTGTTATGCATGAACAGACTGCAGGTGCAACATAGTATTGTCATTCAGGGAAGATCATAATACATAAGTCCTAGTACGAGCTGTAGCCGTAAGGAAACGTAACCATTGATTGGACCAGGACAACTTTAGTCAACTATAATGTTTTACCTACTCAGCATATCGAATAAATAAAGAGAAGTCTGTAGACAAGATATTATTTTGAAATTATTGCATACTCAATGTACATTACGATCGGCTGCAATTGTTCCCTTTATTATAGATGAATTTGAGACACAGAAAAGAATATACGCATCATCCCGCACAGTTGTTGTGATTTTGTTTATGCCGCCAGCATATACGCTGTGGTATTCAATCCTATCCAGCTGGCAAGTTTTGTTTTATTATATAGTAGCTTGTAATTAAGGTAAGATTTACCGATAACTTACAATTATCACATTGAATGAATTGACACACTTACGAATTGTAGACAATGGTAATGCTTGTGTGTAATAACATATAAAACCTAACTGATATGACCATCAATCAATAATATCAGTTTTAAGACTAACACACAATATGATATTACGCTGCACATTTCCTAGCAAGAGGGAGATCTTACAACCCATAAAGTATTCATCAACCGATGCATCCCCGTATTTATGGTAGCTGTTAATCGTTCAACTATTAAGCGCTTAACTCAAAGTAGGTGTCATCGTTCTTGTAAGAGCCTGGAAATAACTGTTCCTTGATATATGATAGCAAGTCATCGAATGACATTCTTATTGATGCTTTTACGCAGTTTGTTTAAAGCTTGACTGAGCAAGGCACTGAACATATGCCGAAATATATCCAACACCCTAATTTGTTTAACATGTTATTGGGAGTCCAATAGCATAAAATGATCAATAATTGACTTGTTGTCCAATTTTAGCACAACGAACCACCAGAAAGGGAAATTGCTAGAGTACAACCATTTATGCACAATCATTTTAATCCTTAACTATAAGCACCGGCGCCGTTATTATCATTTATCACCGAGGTATTATCATCCAACTTCCGCCGTAAATCATTCAATATGTAAGGCTGAAGACGCATCCCTTTCTTAGCTTTTAGTATAATATGTCCTAGCTATATACGATACAACAAAATACATGGATATGTTTATTTCTATTTAAAATTCAAGTTGATGTTCAAAATGAGAATCACTTTGGAGCAGTGTAGCCAGTATAACATTGATTTGCTTGCGAAAGTTTTGAAATACGTAATTTTTATTTCTGCACAGAGTGGAGTATTGGTGCATAACTAGAGAATGTATCCATTGAGAAAGCATTATTTGCCTCGACTGGAAAATTGATGCTTACAAAGGGAGTCTGTCGATTAAGCCAACAAGCCTTCCACCCGAAAAAGCGTTTTGTCATTGCGTCTTGTCATAGCGTCTATTACAACGGCTTGGAATTCGCTGTGTGCACTTAGATCAATCAGATGACTCCATATCTTAACAAACGCCGAGCCCCGAGACTTTGAACCAACAGTCTCATGTGCTTTGGTTGATATTATGGTTTCGTCGCCTGATGACTGGGGTGTATCTCGTGTCAGTTATGGTCTCCACACAGCATAGCGTATCTTTGACCTCCTTTCTCAAGACTTTAACATGTCCCTGACGAGCCGACCAATGTCAATGTCTACCCCAGACCAGTGCCCTCGCTCCAGACAGTTGTTGACAAGCTAAAACCACCATCTACCATCGGGCATGAAATATCGAGAATTGTAAAGAGCGCGGACGCTGTGGGAGGCGACCTGTTTTCGAAAGATAATCCCAAGACGGGCAATTTATCAAGCTGATATCTAGTGTACTTGTTATGTTTGCTATTTATAAGCCTATTGTGCGACGTGTTTTTGCATTAGAAAAGGCTCTGCGTAACGACATTCGTTTCACTCTCATCAACTGAAGAAAGGTGAGCCCTGCGTATCCCATGTGCTTCTGGTTTGCCTCACCGTAGAGCCACCTAACGTTTGAAATGTAATATAATTAGGGAAGCAATCACCGCAGAGCCATTCGAAGTGAACCCTATTAGCGTAGCGTTAATCTCTTTCAACTAAATGACTCAAACTAGAATTACCTTCTGCGTGTTAACATTTTTCCTGTCTGACAATAGGCTCACTTGGACGATAACCAGCTATACAATACAAAACCTATGTTAATTACGATGCAGTGACGAAATAAGCAATAGCGGTACGACAACATCAATTTTCGTGATATATCGGACAAGTATTCCATATATATGCATGCCTCTATAAATTAGTGCCTCTGTATTGTTATAAAGGGCCATTTTTAGTGCCACCACGTAGTACAAGCGATTAAATTTTTCATTGAATGATTAGGATGAACCGGATATTAATTCTTTAAGAACCAAGTATCACCCATTATGGTCTGTAACGCATCTTATGAAAATAACGACCTGCTGATTGACTCCCAATCATACGAAATACAACATTGTAAATCCGATGCATTAAAGGCTATTAATTGCAAAAGAGATAAACTCAGCACGTTGTGCTGTACAAATACGGTCATTGATTGGCTCATTTAAAGGATAGCTGTCATTTTCAACAGGTCTACTTATGCAAATTATAAATTGACATTGTTCATATTACAGCAAAACTAAGCTGCCTGTTACAACAAAAATGATAAGATGATAGACGGATTTCAGGTAGAATGAAGTGAATAAACACCCTTTCTCTAAGAATTAAGCCAACCATCCTTCTATCATAGAGACCTTAAATAAACACGTCAACGATCGAATGCGATGTTCAAATTGCATGCCATGCAGTCGTTTTCTGGTTTTCGTTTGTTGAACTGACCATGTTAAAAAATATACAGGGTGCTCATCCGAATCATTTATTGATATGCAAATTGATTTGAATTTCATGGCTATGAATAAGTTAATGCTCATTTCCACTAAAGGATGCTAGCCGAAGGACTGTGTGCCTTATCAGTAATTATATGTAATCTCCATGATGCTCTTTTCTTTTTGAATTGCTTGGACCACGTGCAGTTTATAAAACGGGTGTCGTTTACAAAACAACTTGTAATAACAACTGGTCTGTTGCAAAGCAATTCGATTTTGTTCGCATTGCTTTTACACGACTTTGATGCGCACACGCCTCCCAAAGAGGCAGCATTTTCAATGCGCAATTCTACAAGGCTTACATAACAGGAAACAAATAGGATGCTATAAGCATGCCATTGTTACGCTACTACGAATGATGCGGGGTGATTGGTGTCAGCTGCCATCCATTTTAGTTACATCAATGTCTGCCTTGAATGAGGTACTTCTTGGGGCTTGTTTGGATTTATGTCCAGAAGCGCGAAACGTGTATCCATGTTTTGTAAACATGATGCCTGCTCAACTGGCACAGCGAAATAACACAACATTACATATCTTGCAGCCAAACAATCCTTCTATCTAAGTAGATGCTGGCTCTGGCTTCCGCTCCTTCACTCGGACATATTAAAGGGAACGGCATGCTGATTTATTCCACTTACATCGCCGGCCTTCATTTTTTTTTTGTCACACATAATGTTCGTATATTTCACCACTCCCTAGATTCAGCCCATGTATCCCACGTTTTGACGTCACCAATAGGCGATATTGGTACTGTGATTGCTTGAGGTAGATAATGCGATTGAGAGTCAAGTAAAATAGAATGATTATTTTGGTATTTTATATTTAACATCTAGTACGTATGAGCGTAACTTATTTAAGTTATTTTGACCAATATTGAATATTAAATAACCAAATAAACAACGCGGATCAAGACGTACTTTCAATAAATCGAGGCGAATTTCCAACAGAAAGTATCTAATCGTCAAATGAAAATAATTCATTTCATCCTTGCAGATTATTGTTAGAACTCCACAGCAACATTTCCCAGACGCTGCATGTCAATTTAGGCTTCCTTTAGGTGGCAAATATAGGTATGCCTCATCCACATTCCGCAGGCAAATAGTGGTTTCATGATGTAAGGGCCAAATTATTCTCTGAGTTGAAGCAACATAAGTATT
>CM067351.1:73152649-73175149 GCA_034190875.2 Urechis unicinctus | reverse complement strand
CTATAACTCTGAAACCATAAAAACTGCGTCAATAGAAAAGACACATAAGGTGCTTTTATGTAGGTTTCTGAAGCTCCCAAATATTTGGTAAAATGATGCATAACACAAAGGAGCATTTTAATGCACAGTCACAATAATCTTTTACATCTATTTTGTTCCTGTAGTTATTAACCCATTAATAGTTGAATGTACAATACCACTTTATCAAAGTTAAGAGAGCCTAAACATATTTATTACACTTAGTTTTAACGGATTAAAGTTGCTTGAATTTTAAAGCACCTGCTATAATTCCAAGTTGGTGTAAACTCTTTAGACAGATGATCTAAGGATTAGGGAGTTCGTAATGAACTTAGTCGTTCCAATTCACCATTCAGCAGAAGCCGTCGATGATCTATGGTGTTAACATACACTATAACAACAAACGATATGCGAAGTACTAAGTAATATCTACTAGCATCTCACGTAAAGAGGCAAAACGGTGCCTATAATGCTAGTAAGCATTAAATGCCTCCAAGTCAACATAAAAATCTCGTATTCCAGTCAATAAGCTGCTCGTGTTTCTCGTGAAATCAATAATATCGTTTCACTTACATATATCAAATTACAAAGCTGCCAAATCAACTTTATTTACTGCTCACAAACCCTGCCTAATACAATATGGCGTCTGCACGTTCATTGATATCCTCTTACAATATACAAAAATGAATGCGTTTGTGACCTAATAGCTGCCAACCTGCAAATAAGTATGATGCTGTAATAATAGTGAATTGGCAGATTCTACAGGGTTTTTTTTTTGTATATTATAAATGTGCATCAATCATCGAGGTGGCTGATTAATTTAGCTGATCCATCGCTCCGTTTGCAATTCACCAAAGGTAATTGAGCCACGTGTAAAGGATAATCTTTGATATATCTCATCTAAAAGTAATTTTGACACTGGACTTCATTAGTGACGTAACCTGCACAACATCGTACTCATTATGCGCTGACAGCATTCGTTTGTTTATTATTTCAATTCTCTAATCCCTTTAATCCCATTAATTGGTTTTAGCGCATTAAATCTTTAACAATGCAGATGAATATAAGTTAGCCAAAAGCAAAACAAAGAGTTATTGGTATAGTTGAGGCTACTAAGCAGCACTCATTACACAAAACAATAACTATTCAATCAGATTCACAAAGATGGGATACAATATGAGTAAATATAGACAGTGAATAAATGCTTGTTTTGCTCTGGCTATTACTGCACTGGTAATTTATCTCAGCATATAGCTACTTGCGTATTACGTACAACGAATGTTAGTGTAAGGAATAAAAGGGAAAACACTTAATATAAACGTGCCTGAGCATAACATAATTGACCCGTGGAAGCATGGCTATAATTTGTAACAGTTTTAACACAATGACTTGACCTATAATTTGGTATGCAGGAAGCATACTTCCTTGTTTTGTGTCATATTACTATATATACTCGTTTATATTTCAGTATGAGTTTCGACGAATTAAAATTGAGTAGTGCATTAAGAAAAGTCGCCTACTGATATTCTTTAACGATCATAATCACCAAAATGCAAGCTAATTAATAATAAGCAGGTCTTGCAGGAACTGATTATATTGGACAGACAAATAGAGCGTATTGTAACGAATCTACGCCATGTTTAGAGGTAGTGACATATAGAGCTATTCGTGCGCATGCTCATGTTAGTCTGTTAGTTTGCATATGTGTATATGTATGGTTGAGTGAATGCTTGCGTGATATGTAGGCCCAACGTTTCCTCCCAAACGGTTTCACGCAGCAATCTATGAAAAAGCTTTTTAATCTATGAAATACCTTTTTAATTACAAATCCGGTGATTACTATTCGGTTAGTATGATAAGCATGTTTTATTTGCCTGCCTGGTTGCTATAGACATTGTGGCCGCAGCATCTATGTGGTAGTATTATCGGCGGAGATTACTGTGATTAAAAGGGGGTAGGGGTGAGTAGTTACGAGCATCCGTAGAGATTGAGGGATCAAGTAATCAACTGCTACGCTTCTCAACGTGTTTACGTCCAATTTGCTTTTATCTTCAGCTTTTTGTGCAAGTCTGGGCCTAGCTTTTGCTTTTAAATGATGCATTAACTGAGGCCAAAAAAACGACCATCGATAGAAAAATAGAACACGAGTTTGTATCAGTTTGTGTGAGCTTTGATGTTATGTTATGTTATGTTGCATTTAACTACAGAAGTAAATCCAGATTGCCGTTTGTCGATCTGGCTGAAAATATAGAATTCCGGAGCGGTAGCACAACCAGACACTTTTTCAGTCGCATCGACAGTATCTGCTGCTCATTGTATGTTTTTCAACAGTGGCTGGCTAACGTTTTTTGTGTAGCTTCGTGATCCAATGTGGAATATAAAATCTCAACTCAACTGCAGAAATGGCTATGTCTGATATCACTGTTTGATTATACGAAGTATATTTGTGGGAAATTGCAGTATACAGAGGCATCTGGTTGTATGGATATTTTGGCAGGTTTGAATATATTACGATTGTTATAGGTTTGCGATTGTCAAATATGTTCATGAAACGATATTGCCTGCCTACACGTTTGTTTTCCGAATATATGGTCGACTGAGAATGCCCGTCAAAAACGCTCTGTATATCGCTAGGCACCAACAGCAAAGTTGCTCATCGCACGCCGTAGGAGAACGAGGCTATGATGTACGGCTGGTGATGGCGCTGCATATATTTTGCATTAATTTCATTTATTCAATGCATTCGTATTATGTCTTGCACAGGATGATTTATAAGTATTACTAACTATCTGGCAAACATATTCATGCTGAAGTATGCGTTGAAATTGACACCATACAATCATACTCAGTGGTGTGGATGGAGTCATACAACAATTGCTTTAATCGTTAAGGAAAGCGAATCATCCACAGAGGGAAATATTGCCCCGAAGATACAGCTTATGCGGTGATTGTACAACGATCGATCAGCGATCCTGTAATGTCCCACTTTTTGATCTAGTCGCACTCTCATTTAATTACGCAGTATTTCTCCAACGCATCAAGTTCAGGAGATAAAAATTATAGAGGTGTACCAGCTAATTTAATTGCATATCTAATATTATATAAATTTGAAGACGAATGATCAGTGCCAGGTGTGTAGAGATGATATGAAGTGTCCAGTTTTCATAGGTTCTTCAATCAAAAATCCCTCATTAAACTCCATTAAAATCAGCCCCTCATCTCAACCCCCCGGTGCTATTAACTTAAGCTGAGAAATGTTCAGCTAGTATGATTTAATTTCCTTCCGCTAAATGAATATGCTGTGTAATGCTAAGTGTTGTCGATATTAGCAATCCGGGTTGCTTGATGCCAGAAATTTCTACCAAGAAATCCCACTAAACTGTAAGGATACAGCCTGATTAGAGAATCTTTGTCATATCATATGTAGCAAAATATTAAGAAAGAAAGGATCGAATTGTCAACATATGTTTTAAGTCCCATTGGCGAGATCATGGCATACCTAGGATTACAAAAGGACCTAGAGATTGCAAATAGGTAGTCAGTTTAACTCGAACCAAATGTAAGTATCTAATATAAAAGATGGAAGCATATTGTGCTAAATCGGTATTTGTTTCCCAAAGGTTTGGTGTCGAATGTTTTTCTTATTTTTTGGGATAAAAAAGGGTTCGCTCTGATGGGCTTGCACATTAATATGTTCGAGCCGATGTATCGGAGTGTGTGGAGGCATTATCACATGATTGTTTCCCAGAAATTGCAGCCATTCTAAATGGAGTTTATTTGTTAACTTCGGAGCCTCATTTGAATCTAGTATGAAACAAGATATTTTGGTACCCAGTGTCGATTAACAAATAACACTGCCATTTCTTGAGGCCCTAGCATAGCTTACGTTAACTGACAAATCGTTAACTCTTGTCTGGTTAGCTGATTGGGGATATTCTTACTCTAATTGGCAATATGATTATAAATCGAATAACATAAGAACTACATTGCGCTATATGATATTCTACCCGAACTATTGTCTGTAATGAACAATGATACGACGAAGTGTCACGTACTGATTTTGATGATAATGAGACATGAAGTATGGGTTGTTAGAGAAAGGGGGGGAAATGATACGGTTGAACAAATACTAAAGCTTTAGAACTTATGTCTCAGATGAGCCATGCATGTAAATTAAAAGTGCCTTCATCAACATAGCCCATTCAACTGTACTAAAAAGTCTGCGAAAGGCACCAGCAATACTTGAATAGCGGATGATCCGCACCAAATATCAAGATACAATGGCAGATAATTAATATGGACATTTCGTGTTGCTAGCACGCAATCAACAGGGTCCCGGTCATGAAGCACTACATCAATGTAGCCGTGCAAAACTTACATTATGCGTTTAAATCGGCGAAGCACGCCCACTTATTTGAAATGCAAGAGCAGACACTTCTTCAATCCGATTATATTGCTGGGCAAACTATAATACATAGCAAATTTATACAAAGTGTTCCGTAATCATTCACAAACATACCTAGACGATGTTATACGTTATCTGCCTAATGTATTGAGACAACTTGGCCTCGGGTATGAATATGCACTGATATGTGCTATTTGACGCTATAACGGACATGGTATAATGAACCACTCTGACCACAAGTGCCGCAATCAAGAAAGAAGTGAAGCTGAACCCTTTCATGCTATTTTACAATTCTAAATTTCAACAGTGCTCACTATCTTTTACATGAAATCGTTCATATTAGTTATATCCCTGATCACAGAAATGGAATAATTTTAGTATAAATAAGTAACCTACACACATTAACATTTGTTCGTGCGTATTTGAGAATATCGGAGAGCTATTATCGCATAACGCAGTATCAAATGGAACTGGTAATCCGGATTGTATATTATATTAAATGATTATATTTCTGGTAATCCGGATTGTATTTACTAGGCATAATAGTACGGCAAGGAACACGAGGAGCTCGCTTTATTGCTTATTTGTGTGTATAGTACCCGGCGCAAGCTATATATATATATATATATATATATTATATATATATATATATATATATATATATTACGATCTAGCGATTTAGCGTTTGTTTTGTTAATGCATTCGCCTCTCTGTGCTACAACATCGGCGTCTTCTTTCGATTAAAATGATGTATGCAAACCCTGATATATTTGAGAAATGTTGGGGTAGGGAGAGGGGGAGGGAGTGGGGGGGGGGGGGGGGGTAGGATGTCGCGTTGGCGGTAGGCTATATGCCCAATAGGCAAGGTAAATATTTACAATTGTTACGCAGCATTGTTTACCCTATGTTAAATGCGATAGGGCTGCCTGATAAAAACAGTATCACCTTTTGACGCCTCTGAAAACGCAAACATGGTGGGAAGTTACTGATGTACCAGCGCGTAGCGTGAAAACAAACTTGTAGGCAAAAAGTATCCGGTTATGCTCCCGGTGGTTGTCTCTACCAACATTGCATTAATGTACATGCAAGTTCCCTGATCACAAAGTATACCACATTAAGCATCTATTGGAGATGCAATGTAGTACAATATTGCTGTTATTGTCAATGCATAGAATGATACTTAATCCTGGCTCGCGTAAAATATGTTTGGTCATTGTCTGCTCCATAATGAGATGCTAAAGTTAAAATATAGCTGGTCTATTTACAATTTCTTTTTCATTATTAATCACCTCTTATCGCGTTAATAGTTTTAGTAGAACTGTCATGACTTTTTTCCGGATAAAAAAGTAAATACTACCTTAACGTAAAGACGTTTAGCGTCCCTATTGTTACTTTATTTTTAAAAGAATGCGGACGATTATGCAATAAAATATATTTGACACAACTGGTGATGGAGATTTAGTATTGAAGAAAGTGAACGAAATTATAGACCCAAATAAACACCGACAACTAACATAATTTGTAAGGAATCTGTACAATCTGAAAGCCGTAACCTTATCGTGGGTGCCGGATGGTGATCAGCTGCTGCGTGAAATATCAAAGAAATGCTGATAATATTTCAAAAGGAATTATATCCTTCAAATTTGCGCATCACTAAGTGAAGAATAATATTACACACTCGCCATATTCAGGGTAAAAATATGACAGTTAATTTTTATAGGGTGGATTAAACTAATGGCACAGTAACTTAAGCGGAATCGTCAAATTATGCATTATATGCTTACAACAGCGAAGCATCGTTTTATAAAGAGGTGATAAGAGCATACTTCATCATGTCAAATAGCCTTGACCCTATTCGTTGCGATTGTCGGATAATAAAATTAAAGAGAACCTCAAACCCCTGTGGTGAAGATAAAGCACTTGACCGCAATAAGATTTTCCTGATTGTGTTTTGGCACAATCATCCAGAAATATATAAATAAATACCATGAATAAGAGAGTTAGCAGTGTTTTAATAATAACGTTTGGCGGTGTGTTATAACCAATAATACTGATAACTATGATTGCAATAGCAGCAGCGAAGCTCTCACGATTTCCTCCGTCTCATAATTCCCTTTCTCATTTCATTCATAGTTTGTGATGCATACAACCACGCTGGTATTGATTATTGCTTTGCTTTGTTGTTATAGATAACCAGCTGCTGCAATGCTTGAACGGACCATCTATCTATTTGAGATCATCTGTGTTGTACACAGACCGATATATCATGCAACATTCGAAAGTAGCCACTTTCGAATGCCATAATCCGTGGCCCGTTGTTAAGATTACTCTATAGCAGTGAGAACTAATTCAGATTCGGTTTTTGGTTGTGCAGAAAAAATGCATAAATATATCAGATATACTTATCACAACTAACACATAGACTAGGTTTTGCAACATGACCAGAATACATGCTTTACTATTTATATTTTATCAATTTGGTTTAGTGACTAAAATGCTACCACCTCTGAGTGTGCTGAAGACAGCCATAATAAAGCACTCTTTCAGTATTGTTGTCAGGAAAACAAATCCGATTTTTAATTATAAATCTTGAAATAACGTACAGCTTGTTAGTAAAATGAATAATTTAACAAACATGTTTTCAACATCATGAAATATACGATGTGATTGAATTATTCATTGAATGAGGGCATGCGTCGAAACTTTTGCAAACAAAAGATATAAAAAATAATGATTGCCCTCATTAATGAGAAGGAAAACATTTCTTAATGAGTAATGTAGCTTAGCCAGAGAATAGCTCGGATAAGATGTGACATGTCTGGTGTTAGGCACGCATTAATGGTATATTATGTGGAATCGATGCATTGTAGCAGGGCAAACATATATCCGCAAGTTTTCTTGCACAGTGAGACGATAGCCTCCACGTCTTATATGTCAAGTTAGCGGAGCGGTGTGTTTGTGACGTTCCGTGATCAATGCAGCAAAAATAAGCCATAGAGTCACAACAGCAAGATGTCACTGGCCTCATTAGAAAAAGACGACAAGCAATAACAGCTCAATGATTTGGCCATGGTTTTATTCCATCGGACCCACGTACTCTGTTACACGCATGGGCTGTTTCCAAATGTCTAAAAGGATATACCATCAATATCTGTGTCAAGGCAATGAATATTCATATATACCCGTCAGAAACAGGTTTACAGTATAACAATATTGATCAATAACAAGGTGTCTTATTTTGGCGTATTAGCATAACTAATGATCCAAACTGATTATCGGCGCTGAATGAGGGACGTATACATATTTGGAATGCATATCTGATACCGACGTTTAATGCAAATCGCCTGTGGCATTTTCAAATACTGTAAATGTTGCCTGCTTCGCGTATGAAATCACCTGTATTTTGCACGGCAGGTGACAGATGGACATAACTCATCATCATTTTATTTATCAAATCGACATTCAACATTGTACATATCGCCGCGGCAATACTTTCAGGATACTATTGTGTTAGTTTGTGATGAAAATGCATGGGCGATAGCTTATCCAGTTTTTGAGAGCAGGATGTTGAAAAACATTGAATGTTATATAAGGTTTTCAAATGTGGCCCCGAAGACTGGATGGTGCCTGGTGGCGATAGCAAACAAGCGCCGGATACGCATATGGCCTGCCAGTATGCAAAGAGACAGTCTGATACGATTGATACGACTTATGTTGGTGTGTATTTGAAATAGTTTAGCGAACTGGCTGGATCTTGCTAAATAGTAATCATCTCCATTAATTTACTACTAAATGGAACAATGTAGTTTGCTCTCGCCTTATGTGACCAAAAACCCGTATTACCGCTATTCAACAACACGGCTGAATTATTGGCTTATTTTATCTGCAAATTTAGAGCGTGGTTCATTGCCGCTCGTTATATGTTCCTAAAATTGCAGAAGCGCCGCTAGGGTTTTAGTGTTTCACTGTGTATGACAAAATATCAGCCTAAATTATGCCCGTGAAACAGCTGAGTCTTATTAAAATCGGATTCGGATAATTTAACCTGATCATTTGTCATACGCATAATGAGTTTACATTTCCAGTCTCGTAGAACAATAAACAACATTTCACTCGTTTGTAGGCGTCCCATCACCAACATTCTCCCACACGAGCTATATACGAGGCATATAAGGTCCATTTATTGCTCGTTCAAGCCATGTTGGATATCTGTATGGCAATAATCGACGGGTTTTTTTCTGGGCTGCACAAACCAAAGCAATCAAACGACTTCACGCAATACAACGAGAGCAACGCTGCGCATATACTCTATCAACTTGCTGACTGTTTTGCAAATATTACCTGCTGTGTACCGTCGAATACACCAGTAAGTGCGCTACAGTTTCTATTACATTGTTTACAGAGGCTTGCTTATTTTATTGGGAAGAAACCAAATTAGTTAGCTGCATCGTTAAAGACATAGCGCGCTAAAACCCAATTAATAGGATTAAAAGGATAAGGAAATCGAAACGAAAAACAGCGAATGTTGTCAGCGCATCATGAGAACGAAGTTGTGCAGCTTATGTCACTAATGATGGTAACGTGTGTTATGACACATTACGGTTACGATTGCAAACTTGGTTGGTATTACATTGGCGATGGTGAAGAGATTCAGTCAGTGTTACTCTAGTGCGTACAAAAATGGGGTTTTGAGGAAGTCTAGGGTCAAAATGGCTCTTAGATGAGATACCTCAAAATGTTTTTTTTTTACACGTAGCTCAATTATCATTGGTGAAATGAAAACAGAGCGATGGATCAGCTCATTTTATCGGCCACTCCGATGATGTATGCACAATTATAATATCGAAAAAAAGTTTCTTAAAATTTACGCTGGTTGGCAGTTGCGATGAGGTCACAAACGCATGCCTTGCTGTACATTGTAAGAGAACATCGGTAATTGCGCAAAGGCCATAATGAAGAAGGCAGGGTTTCATGAGCGTTAAATAAAGTTGATTTGGCAGATTTCTAATTTGGTATTTGTAAGCGATACGATACCATTTATTACACGAGAAATACGCGTAGCTTATTGACTAGAATAAACGATTTGTGTGTGGTCATGGAGGCCGTTTACCTTACTAGCATTATAGGCTCCGTCTTGCCTCATAACTTGGGATGCTAGTACATATTGCTAAATCGCGTATCGCCTACTGCTATATTTTTGCCTATGTTAACAATTGTGTGTTTGAGTATTCAAAATATCATTATATCATAAGAAAAGTTTTTTCGCTAGGTCGTTTTCGCACTGCTTGCTTATTACAAAACATGTCTGCCTATGTTGATGCCAATATACATACATACTTATATATGTATATATATATATATATATATATATATATATATATATATATATATATATATATAGAGATATACATATATATATATATATATATATATATATATATACATGTATATACATATATATATATATATATATATATATATATATATATATATATAATATTATATATTTAAATATATGTACATAAATATAAACATACATATATATATGTACGCATACATATATATATAAATATATATATAGATAATATATATATATATATTTATATATGTATTAATATATATATTCTTCATACATATACATTTATATATATATATGCATAAAACTATATACATGTATATAAATATTTATATATGCATATATATATATATGAAATTATATGCAATGTTAGAAGTATATATAAATATATATATATTTATATAGATATATTTATAGATAGAGAGATAAAAGTAGATAGAGAAATATAGAGATATATATATATATATATATATATGCATATATATATACAAATATATATATATAGACATATAGATATATATTTATATTTATATATATATTTATGTATATAGAGATATATATAGATATGATTCCGTCTCTATATATATATCTAGATCTATCTATCTATCTATATCTATATATAGAGATATCTATCTCTATCTCTCTATATATCTCTCTATCTATCTCTCTAGATATATATATATATCTCTCTATATATATATCTCTATATATATATATATATATCTCTCTATATATATAAGTATATATCTGATTAATTATGCCCATAAATAGTTACAATCACCGGCTCACCGCGCTTGTTTGCCTTGGCTCCTCGAAGGACGACACCTGCCACTCCTTCCCTTGTAGCCATCACAACAAAAATGGCATTTATTGTTCGACAAACGCGTTAAGTCACGCGAACATATGACTAGCGCTATTCGTCTCATGCAAAAACATCGTGACCGTGGCGGATCCGTTTCATTATTTTGCACTACAATTCCCCATGATGTTACATAATTAATATTCCAGGTTCTCGTTTAACTCTGGGTGCATTTTCATAAATCACTATAGCAGCGTTATATGTGGCTGCTGCTCGGGTTTTATTCAAAGCAAGAGCTTCTATTACGAAACTCTCCGCTCGTTGGAAATTTTATGTATTTATTTGGCGCAGCAAAAACCTTGTATGTGATGATGCGTTTGTGGTACGAGCTGTGAAACACAAGGTTTTGCCTAAACTTCACCCGGTCCTGTCGCTCGATATCGGATGGCCATTCGGCTAAATATATCTTAGGGTCATTATTCATGCTCACCGAGTTTGAGCGTTTACATAGATGATTGGTGAACCTTTGGCGAAGACGAAATACCGTCAGACAAAAGTCTTTGATGCATGGTGAAGAATAATCCACTCAATATATGTCATCTGCTAAAAGAGTATGATGAATTCTATTCAATCGTTTGATGGCTTAGGCGACCAAGTCTGTGTTACTTAATTTGGTATCATAGTATAACTAATCAAATAGAATTGTTCAACTGAACACGCTACTTAACAGCCCTGCATCCCTTGTGATATCACCTAAATGGTGTAATTATGCATTTCTACATGTTGTCATTGCACAATGATGCGACATCCGATACCTTTCAAACCAAATAATTAAAGCAACGATCAAGTTAGTCCAATGAAATAAAGTTCGACAAAATAATTATACAATTTAACGGAGATGTACTTTTAAAATGCAAATTATTGTCGTAAATGCTCATTTTCAGAAACCCCCGAGTGAAACATTTACATTAGTGAAGATGCATATATTATAATGATTAATAGTCACCGTACAAAATCATTTACAAGATAGCAAAATGGGTATTATCAGCGGCAAGTGACTTCCTACGTCATGCACCCCAAATTAACCCATGCACTGGTGCATTTTATTTTCGAGATCCCCTCGTTCATGGGGGTAATTTAGACCTTGCGACGTTAACTACTTCTGAATGTATTTAGCGTGTGACATTAGCGTGTGCATTGGCGTCAACTTCGACAAGGTGGCAGTTTGTGAGGTTTTTGTTGCATTCATTTATGCTTGAACAAACCTGTCAGTCGTTGTACAGTGTTCACGTTTGTCAATATTTGCATATCCGTTGTCAGTATGAATCATTGCAATACCAAACCGTTGATAGTATGAAGTGTTTGCAAATAACTTTCATTTGTTCTCCCGATGTACTAAGGGTGCTTTTTAATAAGAACATCATTAATCTTATATTCACATATTAATCGCCTGTAGCAAACATGGAAAAGTGGATAAATAATCAATACCTATGTTTTATCTGATATTCAACAGAAGCACGTTTTAATGCTGCAGATCCTTTTCATCACGATTGCGTGATCGTTTACCACTATTGTAGTTATGTTATGTAACTGCTATGAAGATAACCAAGCAGAGAAGACTTAGAAGACGAGCGTCTCTCTTGTTCTAGCTTGGTCAGTAGTAGTGCTATCGATCAGGTGACAAGCTGAAATATTATGTATCGACCCAGATTCATTTAAGGGGTTAATATGGGTAATTCTCAGGACACAATATCCAATGATGAATGCGAAGCAAGAATATCTATGGATAAAATGAATACCCGTTATATATTACATTATTGCTCATGTACAGATTTATTGCGTATGTGTGCGACAGACATATATATATATATATATATATATATATATATATATAGATATATATATATATATATATATATATATATATATATATCTATATCTCTGATAAAATGATATACTTACACTGTATATATATTCTATATATATGCTATATATATGCATATATATAGATACAGTTATATATATATATATATAAATAAAGAGAGAGATATGCGACAGACATCTAGATATATCTAGAGGAGGGAGTATTCTCATATATAGACATATCTATATATAGAGAGATCAGCGTATAGAGAGGTATATATGTAAACAGAGATCTATAAACATAATATATACATATATCTAAAGAGGGAGATATATATAGAGGTAGGGATATATATATATATATATATAGATATATATATAGAGATATATATATATATATATATATATATATATATATATATATATATATATATATATATAATTATATATATATCTATCTCTATCTATCTCTATATATATATATCCTTCCTCGCCGTTACATGGATGGGTAGGGTGAATACGTTCGACACACTACGAGCTAATCGATTATATACATCAAGAGTATTAAATACGTTCATATTTTGCAAACTGAATATACTCACGTGTCTTTTGTTATCATTGTTTTCATGCAACTCAATTGATTTAATAACTTCCGTCTCAATGAACCTAGTTTATATGTTGGTTGAGCGGCTCATTATAGGCACTTCATATTTTGAAACTGTACTCACGTGTCTTTTGTTATCATTGTTTTCATGCACAGAAAAAAGATTAACAAGTAGCCCACGAAAGTAGCCCACGAACACCTTACTTTTAGGCCTGTGAGAGGTAAGCCACTATAATGCTTCAGATGTAGTCTGAGTGGTAAGTAAAGCGGCGCCAAGCCACATATTTGTCATTCTGTATTAAACCTGAACTCGAATGATGAAAATGTGACATGCCGTGTGCATCAAGACCTTTTTTTTCTCCTGTTTAGTTGCGTCTGCAAGCCAGCAGTGCTTTAGCGAAAGTAGCTTATATTGAATCAAGCTTAGCTTGCCTACATGATCATTTAGCAGACATAAGTTGTTTATATTTGCCAAACGCTATCAGTTTATGCTTTTTCGGCAGAGGAATGCGAACAATTACTTGCATTTGCGCGTTGTGTAGTCATTGAAGTAGGTATTGTTTGCGAATACCGCAAGTCGTCGAGGCTTTTACCAACGTATGTTTTCGTCCATCGCACTTATCTTCCATAGGCATATATGGACTCTTTGTGAGTTTATATAAAGAAGCCTAGAAGTTGTAACGTATCCTTTCAACATGAAGTAAGTTCCTGTTGAAAGCATCGTTAAACAATTGGCACGCGCAATAAAACGCTTTTTACCCATAGTCTGATATCTGGGTGAAATAGTCAATGGACCATTATCATCCTTTATATAGCTCCATAAGTAATATGATATTATTCTGGTTATATCCCTGCAGCTATTACACCATACGGATGATATACTTCTTCATAAGTAACTTAACACTTGTTGCGTTAGGCACAGAAGCTTAACTGAACTGTTGAGGTTTTGACCGCTATTTATATCTACTCTTGGTAAAACAAACAAATGAGTACGTATCGATTAATCCAACGAATCGCGCTATGGAGACAAAATACATAACATATCCTACGAACATTCGAAGAATTTCTTACTCATATAGCCAAGTCATTATACACATCCAAACGCGTAGCATACCTGATGGGTTGATCTCCTTATGCCAATGGGTTGCAAAAACAAATTGACGTTTGTGCTCGATATAGAGACCAACAGTATCTAGTATTCGATTCATCGAAATCTATTTGCATTGTTTCTCAACCACAGACCCGTAAACGGTTCTGTCCATTAGTGTTGTTGAATGACATGAAATTGCAGTATGTTGAAAAATGAAAATATTTGAGACTTGTAAATTCAAATTCCCACGAGGATGATGATATGCTGAGACAAATGCGGGCTTTACATGGTCGGTTGATCAATCTTAAGCAAATACTCTGCCTATGCTTATTGCATGTAAACGAGGAATCGGTCAAACCTGCTGCAGCACTCTGACTATCTATGGGTCGCTTTTACACAACAGTTGCTGAATAAAGTTAGAGCTGCTTACAATAACATATGATAAATCCGTGTTCAGATGTCCGCCGACATTGTAGGCAGATAAACGCGCAAACTGGCTGCTTTATGCCAGTGCTGTTAATTTTAGTGTGTGCGACGAGGTTTTCATAATTTTAAGTGTGGCCGAGTTTTCCTCCAAAAATGAAATAAATGCTCAATGTAATGAGAGCGCGACTATTTCGCTCAATAAAATGTCATTGCAGAACTTTCTGTCCATAAGGCAAGTGAATATACAAGAAGCAAACAGGAGAGTTTTATCAAGAATTCTTAAATGTGATTTACTTTTTGCAAATATAAACGTGCCAATGTATAGGGCATTATCTTTGATCCATCGGTGTGGCAAAGCAAGTTTGAACACCTAAATACTAAGGAGCATTCGCTTAAGTGCTTCAGTGCTTAACGAAAGTGGACCTTTGCAATATCTGCACCGTTTATTCTTGCTGAATATTAAAATATAGCGTATGTCTTATATTGACACATTTTATGAAGAAATCTTCAAGCAAACAAAAATGCCCCGAACTGTGACTACAACTCCTGTTAAGTATACCGAAATATATCTTTAGAGGGTTCTGCGTGTCATTTATATAACTTAATCGTGCTGACTAGAGTAAGACAGTGGTACTTTAAACTTGACTTGCGCGCAGGCTAGAAACAACTCTCAACTCGGATATGATTTATGGGAAGCACGTCGATGACAACATTTGTTTGTCAAGGAAAGACTTTTACGACCACACAAGTAAAGGCTGTGAGTATGAATGGTTTCATGGGCTTACCAACTCTTGGCTCCCCTATTTAAGGATGGCCCTCAGTCGTAGGGCAAGATACTTCATAAATTTGGAGAGCGGTCAAAAGAGGGACAAAATTTGTATGTTCTGCATAAATCGTGCCGATATCGAACTGTAATGGAATTCCAATTGAAAACTTAATCCCTGAAATACTTCGCACAAGCGCATGCAGTATCCGCGTAGTCGTGCTTCGACATTGCATAATACGGGCACTCAAAGTATACGTTAGTGTGTCGCTTGAAAGTCAACTCATCTCATTTTATCGTGATGGACAATCGGTGAAGAGTTGAGGCAAATATAATAACTAACTATGATGATTCCGGGTGATTGTCCGGATGACTCCGCATCATATCCTGGTCAATATGTTACATTTTTATGTGTGCTGCATTAAACATTCCGATCAAAATAATACTTTCTTCACGAACGCTAAAAAAAAACTATTCGGCGAAACAAGATAGAAAAGCAAACTTAATTACTGAAGTATATATGCATCGGTCACTTCATGGTTGCATTGCCTTTTAAGAGCTGCAGCGGTTATGTGTGTTCCCGTGCCTGTTTATGCTGTGGTCAGTTCACGTCACAATCAGACCGGCAGGAACAGATAAGGTCAATGTGGAAGCACCCATCGACTGCAAAATCAAATATATCAAATGTGTGTTTTCGAGAGCGCTTCCTCATTTAAGATGTATATCTGCATCAGACAATCCAAGCAAGAAGCAGCTTTTTTTTGTCAAATAAATTATTTGTTAAACCAAACGAGTAAATGATGTATGTATGAATGATATATTAGACTAACGCGTGCGTCGCCTACTCTAGTATGCCAGTCAATCATAAGGCAATGTATTACGAACATTACGAGAGCGGCCCCGTATAAGAATGGAAATCGTACCTAATCGTATTCCAAAAATAGGCAGGTAACGAGACACCAATATAAAGCAAATTGCTAAAAATGCCAAATGCAAGCTCATCAAATATTTTTGCGCCGACGGTATTATGCAGCATTACCATCCGCCGTTCAAATGCGGCACATGGTATGCAATTGTTATTTTCAAGTAACCGGCTTTAAACACGCCACATTGTTGTGTACACAATAGCATTCAGTTACGCCCATCAAATGTCAAACCAACATTCAATCGATGGATTTGGGATATTGTAATGATATAGACAAATAGGATTATTGCATTCATCTTTCATTATGCGACCTAAAGCTAAACTTCAATACATATTGATTACACTCTAAGCATATTGCACCCGGATGCAATGTTATATTTCGTTTGTATTGGCAACCTCAGGGTATATCTACAGATATAAATGGCATAAAGTGCTGTTATCCATCTACATGCTTGTGTGTAAGTTACTTGACACAATGTTTACTAGGCATGTTTTCAACTCGCCAGATGGCAACAGACAATCATAGTTCGGGGTTTGATACTCATATTTCATTTCCCTGGTGCTAATCGTAAAGCGTAAATATTCCAATATATTTATCTTGTCCCGCAGGCCTACCACCCATCTCCACCTTAACTACTCTTCTCGTCAAATGCTAATATATCTGGTTTCTTTGGTGGCTGGTGTTCGATATTAGGTAAAGAAGTTCCTTTGCTACGTTTTGAAAAGTCCAGAGAAGCTGGCAGTTTATCTTTAGAAAGACCCGTATTTTAGGGCATCCGTTACCGATGCAATCTAAAATTATATGAATAAATGCATATTTATGTTATAGCATCTCGGCACACGAACATTTCATCGACGTCTGATTTTCTAGTAATCGAGCCCGTGTTATCTGTCTGGATTGGATGATAACTAGTAGCGAGATTGTAGACAAAACCTGGAATGTTTTCCTTGTTTAGGCGCTGCTTAGAGAGCAAAGGATATGCATATTATGCTTCACTTTACTCACATGTCAGCGTTTGCAGCAGGCCTCCGCCGCCTAGTCTAAAGTGGGAGCCTATATTCAAAGACGGCAGATGGCATGATGAAGAATAAGCTTGAATTTGTGAGGCTTCTTTTGATGCAAATATAAACGGTATAGCATTTACCCAGGTTCTTGCGCGAGCGAATGGATCGTAACGGTATCTGCTATCAGTATACACGGATAGCTTCGCTCATACTCTGAGCATCAATGACAAAGAACTTACAAAGAACTGAACATTGTCATTATTACGTTATTAGTCTACATGCTTAAATGCTGAATATCGAGCCTTTAAGTGAATGCATCGTCATGTGATTGGACAGACATATATTCTTATGTAGACCAATTAACATTCTACCAGGCGCTGTCATATGACGAAACATTACACAAACATAATAACATTGACGACAATGAGCAATGTGATATTCAGAGGAATGATTCTTGAAATAATACTCCGCATTTGCCAGCATAAAACTGGTTTTGGACTACCGTTTGGTAGGCACAACATGCGCTTACTCGTTGCCCTGGAAACGACAGCCATGCAAATTTGCCATGCAGCATTTAATTCCCAGTGATAGGTTGCATAGTTTGACTAGTATTTAGTTTTGTCAAGATGCAAATGTTTGAAGGAGAGATTCGCAAAAAACGAAAGTCCTAAAGAAGTGTTATTATGCAGGATTTAGCGAATTGCATTGAGTTTGCACAGTTAGGTATGTGATGATTGCGATGTAATGTATTCTCATCGCAAACATTCTTCCAGCTCTTGCGACGTTTAATTTACCCTGCTCCTACATCTACCAGGACGAGTAATCCAAAAGCCTTTTTTACCTTTGCTGACAATGGTTAATGAGTCGATTATTTGTGCCGATTGTGGCTGCATCATTAAAAATTATTTAGCTATATAATTGAATTGGCTCGAATGTGAACAGCACCTACAATGCGTAATATACCAAAGGCAAAGGGACTGGAATAGTGGGAAAACAATGATGCCTACACCGCAAATGTTGGTATTACCTTGCATATGGAGATATCCAATAAAACTATTGGTATTTTTTTCCCGAGACAATGGCTGGTTTGTTTGACGTCAGCGGAGGGAAATTAAATCCAAGAAGCAATATGCGATATTGATTGTTGATAGGTGGCCAGGCGCTAGAAATAAATGCATTCTCAGCCCCTTGGATCGATACAATATTACATTGCTACACTTAATTAACATCAAATTCACGATATCGCGCATTCTATGTGCGCAAAAAATGTTGGATTTTCTCTCACTCTGCGGTTGAAAAAGACGCACACGATTCGAGAATTCCTCATGATTCTGCAAGCATCCCTTGATTCAGAAGCGCTCGTAGGAAATTTATCGTCTCCCCCAAAATTGCCAAGAGCTATCGGTTCTGCCACCTCGGCCAACCTCATCCACACTGTCCCCACAGTCCCGCTATGCTGCCAACCTCTGTTAACCGATCACCAACCCCGTGGCTCTGATTTGAAGCTGACTTCTATCCCGACATTACGTACCCTTCCCATCTTTGATCTTATACCCACTTCCAACATTTTTCAATTTCGATCCTAATCAGTTAACCCCCCCCCCCCAATTATCCCAAACCCAAGCCAATCTTCTCGGAACTATATTCCAGCTAAATTCCTCCCCCCCAAAAATATGTTAACCCCCCCCCCCCCACCCACCCACCCAACTTTGACGCCACATCGTCTCCCCCACAATTATCACCAAATCCAAGCCAATCCTCTCGGAACTATATTCCAGCTAAATTCCTCCCCTCAACTGATGGAAAATATCAGTCCCTCCACCACCCCCACCCTGCCCTTATCATCCCTATCCCCAAGTCCGCGTTCTCAGCAGAGTTTGTTACCTGACCCTATAAAACCTAAATCACACAGACCTATTTAAGGGCGAATCAAATTTTCCGAATGCCACTGTTGACTGCCCATTCACATATTCACTATATATTGAAAACATAGCGTGAACGTTTGGCTGATTAGAGAGATAACGACGCACTATATACATAAAACTGGATTGTATGGATCGCACATAAGGGGGACGGGAAGTACAGCAACAATAATGGCTGGAATGAAATCATCGTCGCACAGCATACAGCGGCTGGGACTGAAATCTGCATTAGAGTTTGAGAAACAAGGTAGTGTCGCCATTACTTCATAAGGATTAAATCCCTGTTACAATAAGCTGCGGTGCGGAAACAGTACACACCGTGAAGCTCGAATGGGGACCACGGATCACAGATTTCACGAGATCAGTAAGTATCATCGCCAATATTTCAGGTAGCCCGCGGGGACATATCAACTGCCTTGTATAAACATGCGCCTCACCCACTTCGCATATATATATATATATATATATATATATATATATATATATATATATATATATATATATATATATAGATATATAGAGAGATATAGATAGAGATATATATAGAGAGAGATAGAGATAGAGAGGATATAGATAGAGAGATCTCTCTCTATATCTAGAGAGAGAGAGAGGGAGAGAGATCTCTCTATCTCTCTCTCTCTATCTAGAGAGATATCTCTCTCTCTTTCTGTCTAGATATCTCTCTCTTCTCTCTCTATATAGATCTTATATCTCTATATCTATTTCTCTATGGAGTATGTATCTCTATATTTAATATCTCCCTCACCCTATCTCTATGTATATATCCATATATGTATCTCCCTCCCTTCTTTATTAATCTATCTATCTATAACTATATATATATACAAATTTCTATATACATATGCATATGCATATAATCTATCTCTTCTTCTATATATATATAATATATATATATTATCTATCTAGATATATATATATATATATATATATATATATATCTCTATATATATATATATATATCTATATATATATATATATATATATATATATATATCTCGCTATATATATATATATATAAATGCATAGATAAATATTCCATCTCAATTGTTTGCTGCAATTACCCATGATAGCGGGCGGCAATCGCAAACAGAATATGTTTCAATAAATGAAATACGTACAAATATAAGTGCTTATCCACATTACTCTGCGGAAAAGCATGAGGACGTTTAGCAAATATAAACAGCTATATTTGCCGAACGCTTAAGTAACCAAATGATGTATTATAAAATGATAGCCGCTGGTAAACATGTTTTGCCTACTTCCCGACAATGTTCAACTGCACCATGGCAAAATGATGAAGTTGGCCGCATCCGCTATTATTGTTTGCGCAAATCGAAATTGGCAGGTTTGCGTAGGTTATGTTTATTATATATATTATACATGGGAAGCAAGTATGTGGCTAACTGTTCATACCAAGTAGTCTTATGTATAATATCCTTTTTGCATACAATAGGAAATACGAACTCATGATACCGCAGGCTTGGTTGACTTTATAATGATGTTATCAGATAACACGTAAAGTACACTGAGCATACGGGAAACCATTTGCACACACACACACACACACACACACACACACACACACACACACACACACACACACACACACACACACACACACACACACACACACACACACACACACACACACACACACACACACACACACACACACACACACATATATATATATATATAGATATATATATATATATATATATATATATATATATATATATATATATATATATATATATATATATATATATATATATATATATATATATATATATATGCAGATTGAGGTGCAACTTTCATATTTGGATTACCTCTAATAATTCTTGAATTTATTAAGCCACACTACTCAAACTCTTTATTGCTGTCGGCATGCTGGCTTCCTACAATGAACACGCTTCTCGGTTAATCCTACATCAAGTACTGTTGAGTTTGCAATGATTAACTCAAATAACATACATTGAGCAATATGATTATAGAGAACGAACAGGCGAGTCATACAGTACAGGTCATTTCGATGCGTTAGTAAGGTATATCTTGTTTAGTTAAGTACAAGTGGCCCATGGGAGCCATTGAAGAATCTTGATATTAACCATTTTATGTTACAGATCAGGTTCTCAAAGTCTGCAAATAATCGCGACTATTTAGTACCATTATATGCATTAACTATCACCATGGGTGCCAGATGAAAAGGAATTTCGAATTTGTAGGCATCAAGTAATAACGATTATGTTACAACACGTAACCACAGCATTAAACATACGTTCACCGAGGACCATACAATTTTAACTTCGTTGTTAATGTACTGAAAACATACCCGGTTATGTTTTGCACTAGTTTCCGATGTAACATTTGTTATGCAGCGTCTTCGTGCACACTGCTGCTAGAGAGTCCTTAACAATTACGCGCGGGACCAGATGTTGACGACAGGAAGGAATATGATCAAAACGCCCTGGCATATGGAACAATCCGCTGCGAATAAAATTAGAAGCGGATGTTAATTCCGAGAGTATATGAAACCAATTACATGCAGCTGTAACAACAGTTGCACCATTCGAGGATGGGGCAACGAAGGTCATTGGAGATTAGGCTCCCGCTGGTATTGACTGATGAACTGTCGTTACTCCCATCATATTGTTTTCTGTGACAATAATCAGGTTTGAGAGCATCGGTCGCCCACTAATATGGTCTATAATGATAACGTAATTATATTAATATGATTATAGAGTGCTAATCACAATGTGTTTTACATTATGTTGAAAATAGATAGATTGTTTGATGATTCACATTTGTACTTTATTTAACGATTTATCCTAAGCTAATGGATTAGCAGTGGGTGGGAACAATGTTCATGGCAATCACTTTTTGATGGAGGTACAAAAGACATTTTAGAACATGCATCCCTGTAGTATCAGCTGATGATAGCGGTCTTTCTCCATACATCCCGCGACTTTGCGAAGCGCAAAAACATGATAGTATTTGGGTCAATAAACCCTATGAATAAAAGATCAATAGCTTAGTAATTAATTTGATCGTGTTGCATATGCCGTTCCTTTATGCTTTTCAGGACACTTTTGTTTAACCATTGTAGATATATTGCGGGCAATAGACAGATTCCAAACGATTTTATTAAACTTCACAGGATTCGGTCAATTATGATAAACATGTATGATTTGAATTTTGCATACGTTTGGCATTGCTAATAATGCGAATCCGAATTGTCTCCTGGAGTTGTAGTAAAATATGTGTTACAATTCCTCAGCGCGCTCATGCAATTGGAATTTTTAA
>CM067351.1:73140149-73147649 GCA_034190875.2 Urechis unicinctus | reverse complement strand
TATTAGTTTTAAAATCAGCAAAATCGGTGACTTTATTGTGGTAAATTCAACCGGAACTGAATTAAAAGCATGTTTGTTTCACCCAGCGTCGAGCATTACGAATTTTGTTCCCTTCATAAGATGGGTTTAATTGCGTTGCGTTGAACTAGTTTTAAAGTCAAACCAAACACAATTTTAATAACAAAATGAGACCTGCAAGGTCTGTGTTATATTTTCTACCTACTCTGACATATAAAACCAAATTACTTTGATTTGAATTACGATTAGAACTGAAAATATTCCCCGAATTTAACAAACGAGTGATTATGTACACAGAGGTAGTAAAACAATTGTATTTTTTACAGCATATAAAAGAATGAAATGGTTTTTGCGAAAATTATATTGTTGTATATCATGTAAATATTTGTCTTATATAAGTTTTATTATCAATTGCACTGATTTTACGCGTATTGCAAATCGGCCTACAGATTCAAAACTTATTGTTATTGGAAGCCAAATATCGTGTGACGTCGTCTGGACATTGAACAATGGCTGAATACAGGAATCCTCCAGCAAAATTTACTTCCAACGTTTGGAAATACTTTGGAATTTCTACAAAAAATGAAAAGAAAGCAGTATGCAAAACTTGTAATGCTGAAATGACATACACTGGGGGCACTACAAACCTGTCAAACTACATAAAAAGACATCACGGGATTGACCCTATGTCAATGGGTAAGACACTTGAACAAACGTAATCTTTCATTCTTTTCTTTCAAAACAATTGTCATAATAGAATCAGATAAGTCGATCATGAAAAGCAAGTTATTTGTTTAATAATGGCTTGTTGTATTTAACAAAAGTCTTGAAATCAGACTGTACTTTTGAAATACAGATCAACTCTTCTTAGAATGTGTTAATCTATATTTTCAAAAAGTCTGAATTTTTGGTCTCAATTAAAATTGTCTCATATGTTATATTTTGCTTTCTGCTTTCAGGTGCTGTCAAGTTACAACCTTGTACCAGTACCAGTGGGCAGTCAACAATTATATCTGGAACAGTTGATACCAATCATACCAGTCAGTTGACGACTCTGCTGGCACAGAGGATTAAACTACCCCAAGCCAGGACAAACAGAATAACTACTGGCATTGCTCGTTATTTGATTCATGATATGAGGCCTTTTAGTACAGTTAGTACAATGCATTGAGAAATATGATCCATGAATGTGAGCCTAGGTACAAGTTTCCAGATAGAGGAACCTTCAGTCAAAACATTATTCCAAGGATGTATGATACAGTTTCAGTTCGGGTGAAAGATGAACTAAAAATGTAGAAAATCTTGCTTGGACAACTGACTCTTGGACAAGCCGTGCCACACAATCATATGTTACAATTACACCACACTTCATCAATGAAGAAATGGAACTTTGTTCTCGCGTTCTGCAAACAAGACGTCTGACCGAGCCACATACTGGTGAACATGTTGGAAATGTGCTACGACAAGCTCAACAAGAATGGAACTGTAAAGTTGGTGCTTTTACAACTGACAATGCCTCTAACATGAAAATCGCTGCACAAGTAGCTGGAATTCCTGTCCATATTAGCTGTTTTGCACATACACTTAACCTTGCCTCTGGGCGAGCTTTAGACCTTAAGGAAGTTCACAGTATTTTGGCTAAGATCAGATCAATCGTGTCTTTCTTGCACAGAAGTACAACAGCCGCTGCATTACTTAATCAGAAACAAAAGATGCTACAACTCCCAGAAAACATCATCATGTCAAAACTCGATGAAACTCAAGTTACCTAATGGTAGAGAGGTTCCTACAACAACAAGTAGCAGTTCTTGCCACTCTGACAGATGACACTAAAAAACAGCAGGAAGTCAAATCATCTTATGCCAACAACCTTCTGGGACAGGATGAAGCTCAGCATTGTGACCAATTTTTGAAACTTATGGAACCCATGTATCAAGCGACCCTTGCCATGTCTGCAGACCAATTTCCAACTATTGGTTTAATGTTTCCGCATCTAAAAAAAACTGAAAACCATTTACTCTCCATGACATGTCACAATGCCAAAACCTTTACAGGATAATGAAAAAACTTAAAAATCAAGCAATTGCCATTTGCAGGAATTTCTTGCCAAGAAAACCATTTACCAGAGTGAGGCATTAATAATGAAAATTAAAAAAGCATGGATCTTGGAGGCCATCGATTAATTGAGTTCATGGAGGAGGCATCGATTCCAGATCCTCGAGTTAAAGATAAAGCCCTTGAACCTGCATGGGATAGACATTTGGACAAAGTTATGGCTTTACCTCAACAGCAGACTGAGCAAAAGTCAAATCTGAACCAGTAGAGATTAACCCACAGCACACAACTGTTCAAACAGATCCTGATCTTCCCCAACTTCCAAGCATTCCAGCTCTTCCACAGATGAAAAGTGAACCCAAACAGACCGACTCTGACTCATCCCTTCCACCTAAAATGAAATGTGCCCTAAGTTTTTTGATTGATGATGATGATGATAATGATGATCTTGAAATTAGCAAGGTTGAGCCCCCATTGTCCAAAAGGGAGCTTTTAGAGAAATAAATTGCTCTTTACAAATCTGAGCCAAAATTATTGGCTAATGCTAATCCTTTACAATTCTGGAACACAAATGGAAGCAAGTTCCATTTATTATCCAGGATTGTAAAGTATTACCTGTGTGTACAAGCAAGCTCAGTGTCATCAGAAAGAGTTTTTTCGACGGCTGGTGACATTGTCACCTCAACTAGGTCATGCCTGGAGCCTGAACATGTTGACCATCTCATATTTTTAAAGAAAAACTTTGATAATGAGAAGGACATTCAGTCAATTCTGCATAATATGTAATAACGGAATGATGAAATAATTTGATATACCATGCATAAAACTATGATATTAAAGTGGTGATTCGAGGTTCGATCTGTGATTTGTAAGGTCCGATTCGCGAATCGGATCGAATCGTCACTTGCCAGACAATCCACACCCCTAGAGTTCAGTGTCTCCGCTTTACCATAGTCGGAGCTGGCGATGGTTCTGTCCTCGCGGATGAGATCGTCAACCTTAGATCGGATCTTAAGCCTCCAGTTGATGTACCTCCAGATGGTCTTTGGGTTGTGTTTCGCGTCATCAACAATACGGCGTTCGAAGTCGGTACGGAGTCGACGGGAGAGCGATCACAGTGCATTCCTGACCTTTTTGTAGCTAACATGGTCAGATTGGTTATGGGACTCACAGTATGTGTGCCAGAGGGCTTTCTTGGTTTTCCGCATACGATCGACCTCAGGGGTGGTGTACAACTGCTTCCTAGAGCGCTTGGGGGCTGAGTGGGGGATGCATTCGGTGGTGGCGGTATCGAAGTGTTGGGCAAGATGGGTCCAGGCCTCCTGCACACTTGGACAGTCGAGTTCAGTATCCCAGTCGACTGCCTAAAGCATGCCCGTGAGCCGGGGGTAGTTACCCCTATTTAGGTTGAAACGGCGCTGGTCGGAGACTGCTGGCGTGGGGTAGCAAATGATGTTGAACTTGAGACATATGTGATTACTTTTCCATAGCTATACTCGAGGGCGGATATGATGTCTTCTTCGGTAAGTATTAGGTCCAGTATTCTTGGCCTATGACCTTGGTGAAAGCGGGTTGGCTCCAAAACATGCTGAGTCAAGAAGAGGTCTTGGACAGTGTTGAGGAGCTGTTGTGAGTGGTGGGTTACTGGTGCATTTGCAACACAAGTATCCCAGTCGATCTCTCTCATATTGAAGACTATCACTAGATGGTTGTGCTTCAGTTTTGAAGCTTGATGGAGTAGGCATGAGAGGCTGGTGTTATTGTCCGCTGTGGATCGGGGGCTGCGGTAGATGCAACCGAGAAGAAGTTCCTCCTGGCCTCTTAACTTAACGCCAACCCACAAATGTTCTTGGAAACTTGTGTTGGGAATCTCGACTGTCGAAGCTTTCACCCTTTATTGCGTCGCAAAGGTCGTCCCTTTTGTTACGAAACTGGTCTGCATTTGTGTACAGTACAGAGGTAGAGTTAAGTGTCTTGTCGGAGTTGCTTTTACGGGACTGACTGGCTGGTTTGACGGGGGCGTGGGGCGGGTCAGGTGAACGCGGGAGTCAATCCTGGCCTGCGCCCGAGACAGTGACACCAGCCATGTCTGTTCCGGCATCTGCTGCTGCGGGTTTGGCCTGAGTTATTTGATTAGCGTTGGTGTTGCCAAATATCACTCTTTGACTCTAGCCATGATAATCTGGCTTCGAACTTTGACCCTAGATGAACGACAGATCGGCGAAATATAGAGCGAAAAACTAGAAGACGATTATCAAAGTGAAGTCACATAAAATTGCTTATCTGACAAAAAATGATCATTAAAATTAAATTTAACTTATTTTGTCACTGGTTAAGAATGATACGATTGTTACAGTATTTCGGCTAATTATGACATTTCACAAATTACGAAACTCGTAAACAATAACTCTACATTAGGCCCTTACAGCGTGAATTCGCAGAAAGCATAGACATTTGTTGCTAAAGACGTATTTCCACAACAAATACATTCTGACATGGACGGAAAAGAAGCTGTGTCGGTAAATAATATACTGTCTCTATTACTGCGTGCTCTGTATTACCTAATCCGCGTTTTACCCCTACCAAGACAGAATTTAAATCCATGACCCAATTCCCTCGATGGAACGTCCTCGATCAGCTGATCGGTGATCGACAATTTAATCGTTAGCAGCATGCGTTTCAATACTGTTGGATGGTTCTGTTAACAAATTGTTGTTTGACAGACTTGTTTGGCTATTATAGCTAAGACTGTTCGTTGATATGTAAATGCAAAAGAACTTGACTATGAAACATCAACTTAACAATTTTAACAATTAATGGTTTCCCTTCAAGACGTTTGAGTATAAATTCATGTAACCGTTCGACCGGGGTTACCCTTCACTCTCTTCACTAGGCTGAAGCCATGAAGATTGATATGATGTTATATGGACATTATGGTCGGACATAACCATAATGTATATGGTACTGCGCTGTTTGACAAGTTGTGATTGAAGAGACTAATCTAATGTTGCAGCACCATTGATGGTTTTAACTGCCCTGTATGATTTGCATGGTAGGTTTTATAAAATTTATCAACACATATCAGTGGCTGCTTACCCACTGTCACTTGGTGTTTCATAAACTTAACTATTGCCAATTATCTCAATATGGTAGACCTCAAAGGTCAACGGGTCCTCAGATTGCAATTAGAAACAATACTTGGGGGCAGTCATATTTCTTATGTTGGATCTAAATTGTAAAGAAGTTGTCGATGTCATGACCAAATATCAATTACAATTTGAAGTCACAACATCACATGCATATTGGGCTGTTGCCTATACAGGCAATGGCCAATGTGATGGTCTATCAAAAGAGGGAATAAGTTGATGGTGCAAATACAGACTTGAAAGTGTCAGATATTACCAGAGGGTCACCTGATACAAATTAACACCAGTCATTAAATAAACAGCCTCTGAACTGCATAACTATTTGATTGCATAATCAATGAGCATCTGTGCTATAAAAACCATGACAATGCTTATTATGGAATTTGACAGTAGATAATATTGAATGTTCTCAGCTGAACAGCTGATGTGGCCTCACATATGTTTCCTGGCATTGAATGATGTGATCTGACCTTGGAAGGTATCGTATAAGTGAGTGTGGAAACATTTTACCTGGTGTTATATTGTGAAAATAAATAACCAGCATCTCTATACTGGGTCTCTATTTTCTAACCGCATTGCTCTTAAAGCTTCCATTCCTATGCAGTTATCTAATAAAGATGCAGATTGAAATGCTTTTTCATATATATAGAGCTCTGTTAAAGTTTGGGCCAATGTGCTGTGAATATGGAAGAAATTCTATTCTGAATAAACCAGATATGTATATTTCCACAAATCTACCCATATTTGCTTCATTAATATAGGTACCTATTTCAGATGTTAGCTTGGGAACCTATCAGGGAACACTGCCTGAATTGGCCATAGCTGAAGTGGGCGTGTACTTAGCACAAATGGATTGCCTTGACACGGTCGGTTTGTTTGCTTGTATGATGAATTATTTTTCAATTTTGTATCACAAGTTCAACCATACCGACATTTTTGTAACATGGTCCGATTTTTATCAAATTATCAATTAAATGGTTCTAAAAAAAATATGCAGGTCACATAATTATGAACAAATGTGTAGCAATGGCGGAAATATGCATTGTTTCTCATTGTTTACATCTTAATTAATGCATAGTCGGTTATGTATCAATTATATTAATTTTGCAATGCAAATTGTAAAATGTATGTGCTTTTGTTTATTAGATACTGAACCAGCAGCCCGAGCAAGTACCAGTTATGCCACAAGTCTGACTAGAACAACATGCCCTGTAGACCCCAGACTTAACGATGGCATCAAAAACAACTTGATTTCTAGTGACTCGGGAGTCAGAACAGGATGTATCAAGCAGAACATGCATCAAAGATACAAGTGAGTATTTTTCATTCCTCAGTGATCTGATAACTAGTGACAAGGTATATACCAAAGAAAGGCTTCTTTGCATTATAAATGAATTCTAGTTAAGTGACCTTCATATAAAAGGCACTACCCACAGCATGGTCTATAAAGGCCTGTGCTATATTATGAAAGTCATTACAAGTCTGCTATAACTAGAAACTAATATCGAAGTATGAAAACAATATATCAATGCACATGCAGACCGCTTCTAATGGGATACAAGGTAGACCCAAGCTCTACAACTTGCCTTCAGAAGTTATATTCAGATCCCCAGTCTAGGGAAACTACTCCCAGGTATGGTATATATTCTTCAGAATATACTGTATTAATCAGGATAAATTTGAAAGACAGATCATTCCCAGTATCTCTGTTAAGGTAGATGTCATATATTATATACAATTGTTGCACAATTGTGATGTAGACTGAATTGTTATTTAAGCTTGTAGATTAGCCATGCACTGCCATGTGATGTTTCATGATTAAGTAACTTTATCTGTGGCTTTATCAGTAAGTTATAACTTCTATTATCAGCATTAGACTGCCGACAGATTGTTGCAAAAGTTGTATCTACACTGACTCAATGTACAATCTGTGTAGCTATAAAATAATCTCTTTTACTGTTGTGTGCATCTTTCTGAAGATGTCCTGGTCAATCTTAAACCTGCTGAGGTGCTGCAATCTTGAGTTCAACAGCAATTTAGTCTGTAAAACATTTATGGTCACTATCTTATACAGAATGCATGTGACACTATTCATTTGACACTACCCTCACACACAACACCACTTTGACACCTGGAGTTGTTATACACCATTCAATCAGACAAATGGTAGGTTATAGCTGTACCAGCAAGGAACACCACCTAACATTCTGTGTGATGACCCATCAATCTGAACCACACATCTCTTGCCTCCAGTTTCGGTTGAATAATAGCGCCACCTCCT
>CM067351.1:73092649-73132649 GCA_034190875.2 Urechis unicinctus | reverse complement strand
ATGTTACCTTGCAATGATTTCGTTCCAAAATCGCCGTCACAAAATTAGTATCAAATATCATCATGACAGCCGCATAGTGTCAGCTAGTAGTCGATGATACGCGCATAAAATACATTCATTAACAATAAGCGAGTGATGTTGTGTCAAAATTACATTATGCTCCACCCATGTCTATTATCACAGCGTGCCCCTCTCAGTCATACTCACGAGTGATTTACGAGTCGCGTACAATCCCCCACCCCTCTCCTCATACATACCCTATATATAATAGCCACGCCCATCCTCCGACCAGGCTGTTGCATGTCCCATAAGAATCGGGACAGCATGCCTGAGTCATTGAGGGAATCACTTTGACCATTGAAAATCAGTTCTGTCCTGGCATCCGAGCTCGACGCTTCTTTCACCATCTTTTGGGCAGTGCTCCATCTCAAATTCTTAAGTCATAGGAATCAATAGAGTTTATGTTTCATCCAAACCCTACGCCTGACGTTTGTGTTCCTTCATCAACATACCAAGCGCGTGTCGCACATCACCACACCACGGATTGCGATGCGACACACTTATCAGACACTGTCCAAATCCAAATAAAAAGTAACAAAAATAACAAAGGTATCGTCTTAATAGTTGTGCGAGCCATAAACGAATCATACTTGCGTCCTATGTAACATGCTTTGGCTGTTAGTATAGTACTGGTGCATGTAGTTTAGGATGTGGCAAGAATTGTTAGATGTTCAAATTTAGATGTTCAAATTTGCTGGCCTTTCGCGTTATATCGCATATTTGATGCGTTATTCGATGTGCTTTGTATATCATGGGTTAACTTGCCATACGTATTTTGCTCGCTACCTCCGTGGTAGATTAAAGACACTAACTTATCCGTACGACTTGAGGCTAACACATATACAAGCTCATAATATATCAAGGGGATAAACATTCAACCGCCTTAATTTGCCATGCATGCTAATGGGCTCTTATTGTTATTTTCTGCTTGGAATTAACCCACAACTTCCCAAACACCACCTCACACTGAAAAGCTCAATCATGTCTGCTGTCTTGTATGATAGATAGGATTGTCAACTAGTGCGACATTTAATAACATCATCACAAAACTCGAATATAAAAAACACCATACATTCCGCTTTATGCAATAAAGTAACTTTCCTCTAAAGGCAAGAAAACATTACTAATATCCTGGATGCTGCTAATCAGCTATAGTCGCTCTTCTATTGTTCTGTGTTTGTGTCTGCTGACATTCCATGGTAGGCTACATAAGTAGAGAAAATACGTATGATATATTGTCCTGTGTAGAAAACGCCGCGTATATTTTTTGGTCCGTTTCCTCGTATTGAACGTCATTTAGATAAAGGCTATTTAACTATGTGTACTATGAACAAATACGAGCGAGTTGTCAACATATCTAGAGTTGTTAGACTCCACCTATGGCTGCATGTTGATGTGCTCTCATATATCAAGCTACAGCGGGTGCTGCGTAAGCAAATCAGTTGTCTACCAAGATATCAGAGCTACATTATTTTGTCTCAAGCGGGCACCACTAAAAAAAAGATAGCCTAGAAAACTATTTCCTGTGTTCTTCTTTCGCGTTAAGCAGCGATACGCTATAGCCACTCTGCAATTTCATACTGCGGTAGGTCAGGCGCAGTTGAGGGTTAATGAATAGCATATGACTTAAATGTGAACATTTTAAAGATTCATCGAACGTTACCATTACAGAGCGCATAAAGTAAATTCACCCATGGTATAATCACTAATCACAGTTCCATGATTTAGTGCAGCTATTTTACTCATGGCAACCAATATATATATATATATATATATATATATATATATATATATATATATATATATATATATATATATATATATAGATATATATATATATAGATATATAGATATATATATATATATATATATATATATATATATCTATATATATACCTATATATATATATATATATCTATATCTATATATATATATATATATATAATATATACATATACCTCATACCGATATATAAAATATTGACCTATATATATATATATTTATATATATATAAATATATATATGCATACATATATATATAAATTTATATATATGTATATATGTATATATATATGTAAATAATTATATATATGTACATATTATATAAATATATACATATATATGTATATGTATATAATAGAGAGATATATATATATATATATAGATATATATATATATATATATATATATATATATATATATAGTCTCTCTATAGATATGAGATATCTATCTCTCTGATATGTCTCTCTGTCTCTATATCTCTCTCTTCTCTATGGAGATATCTCTATCTCTCTATAGACAGATCTATAAACTCTCTCTATCTGTCTATCATACATATATAGATCTCTCTCTCTAGATACTCTATCTCTATATAGTCTCTACTCTATATTATATATATCTCTCTCTCCCTCTCTCTATATTCTATATATATCTATCTATCTCTATATATATCTATATGTACATGTTTTTTGGGAGCACATGTGAAATGTCCCATCATATTTGTAAATTGATAAACATACATATATATATATACATATTACTGTATGTTTACAAACAAATGTATATATGTGTTTATCTATACATATATATATTTATATATATATACAAATATACTTATATATAAATATATAAAAAATATATACATATATATATATATGCATAGATATATGTATATATCTATATATATATATAGGAGATCTCTCTCTCTTCTCTCTCTATCTCTCTCTCTCCTCTCTCTCTCTCTCTCTCCCTCTGTCTCTCTCTCTCTCTATCTCTCTCTCTCTCTCTCTCTCTCTCTCTCTCTCTCTTCTCTCTCTCTCTAGAGAGTCTCTCTCTCTCTCTCTCTCTCTCTCTCTCTCTCTCTCTCTCTCTCTCTCTCTCTATCTATATATCTCTCTCTCTCTCTCTCTCTCTCTCTCTCTCTATCTCTCTCTCTCTCTCTCTCTATCTCTCTCTCTATATCTCTCTATATCTCTATATATCTATAGGCGGCTCGATTATCGAAATAAAAAAATCAAATATACCCGTGAACCCCCCCCCATCATCAAACATTACAAACTGCTGTACCAATAAACATGAGATTCTTATGCAGTGCATTTATTTCACTAACACCAGTAATCTGAACATCATAAAGGTTTAAGAGCTGCTGAACAGCAATAAAATTACATGTATCCATTATTCGATTCCAGCATCTTAACCTATGGAAATGCAGTCTTACGAATGTGTCATGTCGCACCGCATGCTGGTATAAAACCTTCAGCCCTCAACCTATTATTTGGTCGACAATCGACGCTAGTAATCATATTGGGGTTTGTTCTCCTCTCAAGCAGACTAAAGTGTAAAACATCATCGGTCCAATATTTCACTTATCAAATTCAACATATGTGATACAATAGCAATGATTTTGGCAGTGTGTTGCATTTTGGAGCATTCTTGTGTGATGTTTTGTTTAACGTTATTTATACGTACCTGTTTATTATCTCCTATGGTTAGACAGACATTCTATTGGCCTAAAGGATATGGCTCAGTTACGCCTAGTTCCTATAGCATTCGGCCAGAATACTTGCTCACCATATTTGCCAAAACACAACCGTTGTACTGACCATAAAAACTTATATAATTTTGCAAAGATTGCAGCGTAGAGCCGAAAAATGGCAATACATGTTGCCTGTTTAATAGACCAAGGAACATATTTCTGATCCCCATCGAACATGTAGCTTATAAAATAAAGCCTCTCTGCTTCGTTACACTTGTACACGTCCGGTGGCGCTGATAGAAAATTACAATAAATACTTCATTCCGCTAGAATATCACTACAATAGAAAACCTATGTTAATTACAATGCAGTGACGCAATAAGCAATAGCGGTACAACAACATCAACTTGTCTATATCGGTTGTATTCCATCTTTATGTATGCCAGGTAACTTATTAGTGCCTCTGTATTATTATAAAGGGGCATTTTTAGTGCAATCACGTAGTACAAGCGACTAAATTATTCATTGAATGATTAGGTTGAACCGGAAATACATATTAATTCTTTAAGAACGACGTATCACACTTTATGGTCTGCAACGCATGTTATGAAAATAACGACTTGTTGATTGACTCCCTAGCATACGAAATACAACATTGTGAATCCGATGCATAAAAGGCTATTAATTGCAAGAGAGATAAACTCAGCACGTTGTGCTGGACAAATACGGTCATTGATTGGCTCATTTAAAGGATAGTTGTCATTTTCAACAGGTCTACTTATGCAAATTATAAATTGACATTGTTCATATTACAGCAAAACTAAGCTGCCTGTTACAACAAAAATGATAAGATGATAGACGGATTTCAGGTAGAATGACATAAACACCCTTTATCTAAGAATTAAGCCAACCATCCTTCTATCATAGAGACCTTAAATACAACACGTCAACGATCGAATGCCGATGTTCAAATTGCATGCCATGCAGTCGTTTTCTGGTTTTCGTTTGTTGAACTGACCATGTTAAAAAATACAAGGGTGCTCATCCGAATCATTTATTGATATGCAAATTGATTTGAATTTCATGGCTTATGAATAAGTTAATGCTCATTTCCACTAAAGGATGCTAGCCGAAGGACTGTGTGCCTTATCAGTAATTATATGTAATCTCCATGATGCTCTTTTCTTTTTGAATTGCTTGGACCACGTGCAGTTTATAAAACGGGTGTCGTTTACAAAACAACTTGTAATATCAACTGGTCTGTTGCAAAGCAATTTGATTTTGTTCGCATTGCTTTTACACGAGTTTGATGCGCACACGCCTCCCAAAGAGGCAGCATTTTCAATGCGCAATTCTACAAGGCTTACATAACAGGAAACAAATAGGATGCTGTAAGCATTCCATTGCTATGCTACTACGAATGATGAGGGTGATTGGATTCAGCTGCTATCCATTTTAGTTACATCAATGTCTGCCTTGATTGAGGTACTTACTGGGGCTTGTTTGGATTTATGTCCAGAAGCGCGAAACGTGTTTCCATGTTTTGTAAACATGATGCCTGCTCTACTGGCACAGCGAAATAACACAACATTACATATCTTGCAGCCAAACAATCCTTCTATCTAAATAGATTCTGGCTCTGGCTTCCGCTCATTCACTCGGACATATTAAAGGAAACGGCATGCTGCTTTATTCCACTTACATCGCCGGACTTTATCTCACTTGTTTTGTCACACATGTATATTTCACCACTCCCTAGATTCAGCCCATGTATCCCACGTTTTGACGTCACCAATAGGCGATATTGGTACTGTGATTGCTTGAGGTAGATAATGCGATTGAGAGTCAAGTAAAATAGAAGATTATTTTGGTATTTTATATTTAACATCTAGTACGTATGAGCGTAACTTATTAAAGTTATTTTGACCAATGTTGATTATTAAATAACCAAATAAACAACGCGGATCAAGGCGTACTTTCAATAAATCGAGGCAAATTTCCAACAGAAAGTATCTAATCGTCAAATGAAAATAATTCATTTTATCCTTGTAGATTATTGTTATAACTCCACAGCAAAATTTCCCAGACGCTGCATGTCAACTTAGACTTTTTGTGAGGTGGCAAATATAGGTATGCCTCATCCACATTCCGCAGGAAAATAGTGGTTTCATGATGTAGAGGGCCGAATTATTCGCTGAGTTGGAGCAACATAAATATTTATTTCAGTCCACCTGCTGTCTATCAGCAAGCTGGCCACGGAATCCGCCAACCGTCTTCCGATGAGCACTCAATACATTCTTGCTGTTGCCATCAATTGGGAAAGCGAAAGCAGATTGAGCACCATTCACAACTAATGATATAATATAAATATTCATTGAATATATATATATATTTCCCGTTCAAGTGCAAAAGATAATGATAATCTTATAGCCCTGAACTGTGCGCTTTCGACATAATTTAGCATGCAAAACATCCGTAGTCTCGGATTATTTCCCATGCAAGCATATATTTGTTATCCATGTTTCAATTATCGAGTATATTTGTACCGCAAGGCAACCAAAAAGTTACATAATTGGATTGCTTATTCTTATGTATAACCACCAAAGCAGACAGCATTTAGCGAGTATAATATAGAGCGTTACGATATAGTTTTTTGCATCTCTTTGTCGCTCCATTCATGTTTTACCTTATTACAATGGTGCACGTGGGTTTTACCACAACCATAATGGTTGCATTTATACTACATGCATTATCTGTTGGTGGCTGCAAGATTTAGACATTATATTTTGTCTGACAGCATGATTGTTCTACTTCTAATAAGGTTCCCTAATAATCGAGGGCTAAGTACGAAAGACATGGAAAATAGAGTTTCTGGTAATCTCCTACGACAGACAGATAGCACAAGCTGGATTACTTAGAAATACACGGAGATTAAATGGGATGCGAAAACGTGATGTGCTCTATGAAAAACTAAATACGGACCCGTCTACGGTACCAGCACTGTATCAATATTATGTATCCGTTATTATGAACTGTCAGTGTCATCCGGACTTTGAAAGAATTAAATTAAACCTGTTTCCCCTCCTACCATTAAATGAATGTCAGCCAACAACGCCTCAGATATCCCAAAATTGATACATGGCGAGGGAAGGGGTTGGGGGCAAAATGTCAATGTTGCAATTATTAAGCTTAACGCATCGCCATCTGTGAATTATATAGTATTACCTGTTTATAGCTATGACAACCTCCGCGCACCACTCGAACTTTACCATTGCGCTAAGTAACCAATGTACCAGCATGCAGAAAGGATATAAACCAAGCGTATCCGTATATATTCGTAGAGGTTGCTTGTACCAACTACACATAATGCATGCAGGTTCACTGTTCACAATTTTATAAATCTTAGAATTATATATATATGCACTATAGGAAAATGTGGTTAATATTGTTAACGCTTCAAAATGAAGCGTTATTCTTGTTTTTTTCCCCTACTATCTTCGTTTATTGTCAATATAAATCAGCGCAGTCTTGCAAAAGCTGTTACCGTATAAAACAGTTAACGAAATGAAGATTACATCATAGGAGAAATGATTTAATGCTCGTCATAATAGTAAATTTAACACGACATTTGACATGGAGCAACCACAATATACGATTACCTTGCGGCATTTACGGATGGCAGCTCAAAGGTAACTTCAACGCTTTTTATGCGCACGATTGGGACGAAATACTGATGTTTAGATGAATGTATATAAGTATATATATACATACATACAGACATATATATATATATATATATATATATATATATATATATATATATATATATATATATATATTTACATATATATATACACATATATATATAAATATATATGTATACATATATATACATATTTATATATATGTATATATATATATATATACATATTTATATATATATATATATATATATATATTTCTACATATATATATATATATAGATGTGTATATATATATTAATATATATATATATATAAATGTATATATATGTTTTTATACGTATATGTATATTCATGTATATATATATAAATATATAATTATATGCATATATATATATACATATATATATATGTATGTATATGTATAATTTATATATATGTATATATATATGTACATACATACATATATATTTGTATATATATATAATATATATATATATATATATATTTATATATATATGTATATATATATATATATATATATATATATATATATCTATATATATATATATATATATATATATATATATACATAGTAGGAAAAAAATAATTCGATATAACATATCTCAAATGCTAAATCGCATAATTGCTATGTTCAATCTGTCAATATATAACTCAGAATATTCCAAACTTTTCAGTGTAGTTGGATGATGTATGTTTGCAACTCATTTTGTTTATTTGATATCAGATAAGCAATGTTGCGCCTGTGTGATGATTTAGCATTTTGCATAAGGCGCGTATAAACCATCGCTTCGCACCTTTTATGGAAAATGCAAATTGGCTTATTAACGGCGCCAATATCAAAGTAGGGCCACGAAAATCGAGTGACTTTCGGGGAGTATAAATTGTGTTTAATTCCACAGAATTGATTGTCTACAACTGGGAACCATAAAAACTGCATCAATAGGAAAGACACATAAGGTGCTTTAATGTGGGTTTCTGAAGCTCCCAAACATTTGGTAAAATGATGCATAACACAAATGAGCATTTTAATGCACAGTCACAATAATCTTTTACATCTATTTTGTTCCTGTATTTATTTACCCTACTAAAAAAATCAGACGTTGATGAAATGTTGGTATGCCGAGAAGCTAGAACATAAATATGCCTTTATTCATACAATGCTAGATAGCATCGATAACCGATTACCTTTCACTGAGGGCAATAAAAATACGGGTCTTCCTAAAGATAAACCGCCAGCTTACCCGGACTTTTCAAAACTTAGCATAGGAACTTCTTTACCTAATATCGAACACCAGCCATCAAAGAAATCACATATATTTGCATTGACCGAGAAGAGGAGTTGAGATGGAGTTGGGTGTTATGCTTGCGGGAAAAGGTAAATATATTGGAATATTCACGCTACACGATTAGCACCAGGGTAATGAAATGTGAGTAACTAACTCGAACTATGATTGTCTGTTGCCTGTCTGGCGTGTTGAAAACATGCTGTGTAAACATGGTGTCAAGTAACTTACACACAAGCATGTAGACGGATAGCAACACTTTAGGCCATTTATATCTTTAGATATACCCTAAGGTTGCCGATACAAACCCACCAGATTTCCTACAGTTTACTTTTAGAACTCACAATGAAAGATGAATGCAATATTCATATTTTCTATATCATTGCAATATCCTTAATCCATTGATTGTTTGTTTGACCTTTGGTGGGCGGAGGTTAATATACTGTTTCAGTCGTGCTTGCACATCGCATGTTTGTGCAACTGACAGTGAAAATAAATAAACACATTAGCAGGGCTGGGCTGACCTGAACAAAATGTGAAACCATTACTAACCAGGTGGAAAAATAGAACCAGCACAGGATGCGCAAAAGGTATAGATGTCAATAGCGTGGGTTAGGGCTGGTATGAACGAATGATTGTTCCTGAGGACCTGGTGTATGTGTAAGCAAATCGATTATTTAGACATGTCTAAATAGACGGATTCACAAACCTGGCACCGGAACTTCACAAGCCATTTTGTTGCTTTCTTATAGTAATTTACGAGCTTTCGAAATACTTTGCTACAATACAAACGGCAATTAAATAATCAGAGTTTAATTATCAACTATGCAGCATTATAGGGAAAGATAAAAGGAATAACATTAAGTACTATATTTGCAAAGGTAATTTGTTTGTTTGTTGTATAAACAAGATTTATTAATGATCAAAGGATATACGAAACTATTAGTTTGTCAAGCATTAGCAAATGTCGACATGCATGAACCTTGTAAATCTAATTGCCCTATATGTAAGCTTAATATGAATATCAAAATACAAACGTTCTCGCATTTAAACGCCACATACATCGTTAAATAACTTATTAGAATATTTTATTTACCGTTCGATATTATTAATGAGTATCTAGACATGTTAATGTGGTTATTTATAAATGAGTAGCTATTCCGTCCATACGTTACGAACAATCGTGAATTAACGTTGCTTCAACCGTCCTGTCGAAATCAACCAAATTATCTTGCTCGGAAGTGAATTATCCTTATATAGCACCTCATGTTTTCAGTGAATTGTAAGATGCATATCAACTGCACATTAAACGAAATAGCTAAGCGTGAGACGTCAGAAAGGCTGACGTAGGCAGTAAGTCATTGCACCTAGGCAATAAATCAATCTGCGAATCATCCACAGAGGGAAATATTGCCCCGAAGATACCGCTTATGCGGTGATTGTACAACGATCGATCAGCGATCCTGTAATGCAAGATGTCTCACGAGGGCTATTATCGGAGCATATATACTTAATTAATTACTCATGTGTTTAGTGTACAGCAGTTAGGTGACGAGCAAGAATACTACGTTTGATGTAATATCGACCTTTGACATAACCCATGTGTGGTACGTTTTGTAACATATACGACACAGCTCAATAATGAAACCGCCAGGCATGGGCTTATTTACCTCAACAAACGGCCTTACACGCTTCACCTTCCAATATATTAGAGGCTACGTAGGGTACCAGCTAATTATAACTTGATACGTGGCATATTTAAAATTATGTAAATTTACTCACGACCACTTAATGGGGTTTGATTAATGCGGACTAAGAGTGTAGGTGATTTTATGGTTATAATAATAGGGAAAACTATGAGCCGCCTTCGAATGGCTGGCATTAATGCCTTTGCCGTGAGGCATATGAGTTGCCAAATAATCTCGTCTTTGGGCTAGCATAGCGCCTGTCTGACCCAAATTGAGCAATATATATGTACAATCACGTTTGTGTAAGAAAGAACAATATTGCTTAACATAATATTTAATGAATGACAGACAAGCAACCAGGATGATAGGAATACTTAGTGGCACCGTGGAGCGGCATTTCATACATAGTCCATGATTTAATGTACTAACTGTATCCCGTGGGACACGGTGGTTTCTATCGAGATAATTTCATGGAGAGATTAATCGTCCTGCCAGGAGGTTCAACTAATCGCTATTGTAGTAATGTTTCTGAATCGTTAGTCTTTTAGACCTATGATTTGATACCTGATGTGAGCATTTAATAAGTAATTGAGAAGCTTAAACCACACTCGGCCTTGGCCCACTTTTTGATCTAGTCGCACTCACATTTAATTACGCAGTATTTCTCGAACGCATCAAGTTCAGGGATAACAAATAGATGTGAATGGAAGACGAATGATCAGCCAGGGGTGTAGAGATGATATGAAGTGTCCAGTTTTCATAGGTTCTTCCAAAAATCCCTCATTAAACTCCATTATAATCAGCCCCTCATCTCAACCCCCCCGTGCTAATAACTTAAGCCGAGAAATGTTCAGCTAGTATGATTTAATTTCCTTCCGCTAAATGAATATGCTGTGTTATGCTAAGTGTTGTCGATATGAGCAATCCGGGTTGTTTGATGCAGAAATTATATTAAGAAACCCACTAGATGTAAGGATACAGCCTGATAGAGAATCTTTGTCATATCATATGTAGCAAAATAAAGAATCGAATTGTCAACAGTTTTAATCCCATTGGCTAAATCATGGCATACCTAGAGATTGCAAAAGGATCTAGAGATATGTAAATAGGTAGTCAGTTTAACTCGAACCAAATGTAAGTATCTAATATAAAAGATGGAAGCATATTGTGCTAAATCGGTATTTTTTTCCCAAAGGTTGGGTGTCGAATGTTTTTCTTACTTTTTGGGATAAAAAGGGTTCGCTCTGATGAGCTTGCACATTAATATGTTCGAGCCGATGTATCGGAGTGTGTGGAGGCATTATCATATGATTGTTTCCCAGAAATTGCAGCCATTCTAAATGGAGTGCATTTGCTAACTTCGGAGTCTCATCAGAATCTAGTATAAAAAAAGATTTTTTGGTACTCAGTGTCGATTCACAAATAACATTGCCAATTTCTTGAGACCCTAGCATAGCTTACGTTAAATGACATCTCGTTAACTCCTGTATGGTTAGCTGATATGGGATATTCTTACTCTAAGTGGCAATATGATTATAAATCGAATAACATAAGAACTACATTGCGCTATATGATATTCTACCCGAACTATTGTCTGTAATGAACAATGATACGACGAAGTGTCACATACTGATTTCGATGATATGGAGACATGAAGTATGGGTTGTTAGAGAAAGGGGGAGAAATGATACGGTTGAACAAATACTAAAGCTTTAGAACTTATGTCTCAGATGAGCCATGCATGCAAATTAAAAAGTGCCTTCATCAACATAGCCCATTCAACTGTATTAAAAAGTCTGCGAAAGGCACCAGCAATACTTGAATAGCGGATGATCCACACCTAATATCAAGATACAATGGCAGATAATTAATATGGACATTTCGTGTTGCTAGCACACAATCAACAGGGTCCTGGTCATGAAGCACTACATCAACGTAGCCGTGCAAAACTTACATTATGCGTTTAATTGGCGAAGCACGCCCACTTATTTGAAATGCAAGAGCAGACACTTCTTCAATCCGAATATATTGCTGGGCAAACTATAATACATAGCAAATTCATACAAAGTGTTCCGTAATCATTCACAAACATACCTAGACGATGTTATACGTTATATGCCTAATGTATTGAGACAACTTGGCCTCGGGTATGAATATTCACTGATATGTGCTATTTGAAGCTATAACGGACATGGTATAATGAACCACTCTGACCCCAAGTGCCGCAATCAAGAAAGAAGTAAAGCTGAACCCTTTCATGCTATTTTACAATTCTAAATTTAAAGCAGTGCTCACTATCTTTTACATGGAATCGTTCTTATTAGTTATATCCCTGATCACCGAAATGGAATAATTTTAGTATAAATAAGTAACCTACACACATTAACATTTGTTCTTGCGTATTTGAGAATATCGGAGAGCTATTATCGCATATCAGTGGAACAGTATTAATCAAATGATTATATTTCTGGTAATCCGGATTGTATTATTCATAATAAAGGGAGGCAGGCATATATATATATATATATATATATATATATATATATATATATATATATATATATATAGCTATATATATATATATATATATATATATATATATATATATATATATATCGAATATATATATATATATATATATATATCTATATATATATATATATATATATATATATATATATATATATATATATATATATATATATCGTTACGATCTAGCGTTTCTTTTGTTAATGCATTCGCCTCTCTGTACTACAACATCGGCTTCTTCTTTCGATTAAAATGATGTATGCAAACCCTGATATATTTGAGGAATGTTTGGAAAGGGAGAGGGGAAGGGAGTGGGGTTGGGAGTGGGGGGGGGGGTAGGATGTCGCGTTGGCGGTAGGCTATATGCCCAACAGGCAAGGTAAATATTATACAATTGTTACGCAGCATTGTTTACCCTATGTTAAATGCGACAGGGCTGCCTGATAAAAACAGTATCACCTTTTGACGCCTCTGAAAACACAAACATGGTGGGAAGTTACTGATGTACCAGCACGTAGCGTGAAAACCAACTTGTAGGCAAAAAGTATCCGGTTATGCTCCCGGTGGTTGTCTCTACCAACATTGCATTAATGTACATGCAAGTTCCCTGATCACAAAGTATACTGCTTTAAGCATTTATTGGAGATGCAATGTAGTACAATATTTCTGTTATTGTCAATGCATAGAATGATAATTATTCCTGGCTCGCGTAAAATAGGTTTGGTTATTGTCTGCTGCATAATGAGATGCTAAATTCAAAATATAGCTGGTCTATCGACAATTTCTTTTTCATTAGTAATCACCTCTTATCGCGTTAATAGTTTTAGTAAAACTGTCATGACTTTTTCCGGATAAAAAAGTAAATACTACCTTAACGTAAAGACGTTTAGCGTCCCAATTGCTACTTCATTTTTAAAAGAATGCGGGCGATTATGCAATAAAATATATTTGACACAACTGGTGATGGAGATTTAGTATTGAAGAAAGTGAACGAAATTATAGACCCAAATAAACACCAACAACTTACATAATTTGTAAGGAATCTGTACAATCTGCAAGCCGTAACCTTATCGTGGTCGCCGGATGGTGATCAGCTGCTGCGTGAAATATCAAAGAAATGCTGATAATATTTCGAAAGGAATTATATTCTTCAAATTTGCGCATCGTTAAGTGAAGAACAATATTACACACTCGCCATATTCAGGGTTAAAATATGACAGTTAATCTTTATAGGGTGGATTGAACTAATGGCACAGTAACTTAAGCGGAATCGTCAAATTATGCATTATATGCTTACAACAGCGAAGCATCGTTTTATAAAGAGGTGATAAGAGCATACTTCATCATGTCAAGTAGCCTTGACCCTATTCTTTGCGATTGTCGGTTAATAAAATAAAAGAGAACCTGAAACCCCTGTGGTGTAAATAAAGCCCCTGACGGCAATAATATTTTCCTGATTGTGTTTTGGCACAATGATCCAGAAGTATATAAATAAATACCATGAATAAGAGAGTTAGCAGTGTTATCAATAACGTTTGGCGGTGAGTAATAACCAATAATACTGATAACTATGATTGCAATAGCAGCAGCGACGCTCTCACAGTAGCCACTTTCGAATGCCATAATCCTTGGCCTGTTGTTATGATTACACTATAGCAGTGAGAACTAATTCAGATTCGGTATTTGGTAGTGCAGAAAAAATGCATAAATATATCAGATATACTTATCGTGATTAGCAGAATCGTGTGAGGTTAAATAAAATTGTTCTTAATCTGTAGATTGCGCTCAACTTATGTAATATATATCCTGATTTACAAATTCAATTGGACTGTTGTAGTCATTTGAACGATTAACAGCCATTTGGCGTGTGTGAGTGAAACTGTTTCCATGTTTGAATTACTTTTTAAATAATTTATGTCATACCGTTGAATCTATCAACCCTGTTTATTGGAACATCCTAATGAACTATTTGACCTGCATTGTTTGGGAAACTCACCTCTTCTCTCCATCCCGTAACAAATACGGAAGATCTCTGTCATGATACTCAGAATACAACAAAGCGGGTGTTATCTGAGGAGATATTCTTACTATGTAGACTATAGGAAACTATCTGATCAATAGAACCTTTATCTTTCCAAACTTTCTCTGCTTCAAAGAAAGATGTGATTTAGCCCTACGCGGACATATAATTATGATACTGACAAACCGCAACATGACATAATGCCTCTCCTGTTGGGGTTTCTAACCATAACAAGTTTGCCAGACTTGCACGTACAAAATCCTCACATGCTAAGGAACTTTTCCAAAACAAATGTGAAGAAGAATACATCAAGGCACTCGCCCCTGGTGCTATGATGATCCGATGCCACCTTAGACAGCGCGGATGTGAATGATCGAAAGTTATGAATAGCGCGGACGCTGTCAGAGGCGAAGTTTCTTTGCTCCACAACTGGTTAGAATCGCCCAACTCAAGGGGTTTGGGGTGTTTTCTAACGATGCTTGCAAGTAGACTATTGTATCCAGGTACGTTAAATAATATCAAATCGGCTGCCACTATAATTGTGGTTGTTAGCGTAAGCAATAACATAAGTGATGTTTATAGAATTTACAATGAAGCAGAGAGTAAACGCGCTCTATATCCTACATACATTTTGACAATCAATTGGAATGGTCCTTGTTGCGACTTGCCAGGTTCCCACGAAAGCCACGCCTCGCAAACCGAGCGCGGTGACATTTGTGCAGCTCGACAGATCGGCTGTTGCTAGCAGGTCTTAGCGGACTGGATGGGCGCATGGGTGCTCGTGTCACTCAGACCGCGTGAGCAGCGTTTGAGTGGGGAACAGCTGGTGGTGGTTATGTAATATCAATGGCTATTAGTGAGGGGCTGTTTCCCAATATTAGCAATTAGAGGGGTTATGAATAGGTGTGCAAACATTCGTCGATTCAATAAAATCAATAATACTATCACTTATGCTTCCCAATGTAATGGTAGGTTGGGGATAAGAGTTACTTTCGAATCAACATTACACTTTTAGCAGTAAATAAATGCATAACTCATTTTATACCATTTATGGTGCATCCATGACTTATCAGTAACTGATAAGGAAATGATCAAGAATGTATATATAGTGCTATTCCATAAACATCTATATCAGGACTGCCATCAAGGTAAAATGATATGCTGAAATGAAAATGCAACATATTAATTGTTATTAAATAGTCCAGTTTACATATAATTGTTATGTTCCATCCTTTCTGCTTAAAACATTTACTTGTTCTAGTTTGCAATTAGAACGAGCTACACAATGATGTAAATTATGTAACAATCCGACCATTATTAATGGAATTATTCGAGATACTAGTTTTTCACTTATTCGATGACCTTGACATTAGTTTCAGATCAAAGTAAAAACAAAACATCTCGGTTTTATGCATTATTTACGCCTAACGATTGAAAATAAAGATTGAGACCTGCATCGCAGATCAAAATATTGTTTACATACATACATACGTTATGACAAACGCGACTAACCAACATAACTTGACTGCACATAGCTAAAGTAAAGTACCTCAAACATTGAACAGATTCCATTTAAATGTCAGATTGAGCATACTACACAATATATCCAATCTATCGAACCAGCGTTGTCATGATTTAGATCAATCACAAAATGTCACAGTGGGCGATATTAGAAAACCCAGGCTAAGAACCCAGGTTATCGAATACACTTTAGCGACATTATATATATTTTCTCGCTATCATCTGGTTGACTTGGGTATAATTGTCTTAAATAATGCCATAATATATTCAAGAGTTGTGGTTATTGCTTACCAAATCGTAACATATTCTCGGCCCGCAACGCAACTTCATCTCAAAGCACGAGGTGCCTTACGAATTATCCGACCAGCCGAAGCGTTTCGGTTTTCTGGGCGAATAATATCATTGGTAAACGTCGAGACCAAATATATATATTTTTAATTCCCTATGTCGAATGTCACGTGGATGGAATTTATTTGTGAAGGAAGTAATTCTAAGCAACAAAATGGTCGTCAGTCCAATATATAAAATTTTTCAAACGTCCCGAACTACCACCTGCGCGATGCAGGGGTTAAAGTCTTGCAATGGATGAATGTGAATGGAGATAATTTACAAGGTAACACAAATTTTAAATAAAAAAATGCAGAACAAAGCACTCAAAAAGCTCTTGACTTTGATGGCACTCAGATCGTGTGCCAAGATGTGACTGCGTGCCAAAATAGTGGGTCGATTGTATCAAAAAAATCGCATTCGTATATTCGTATATATATATATATATATATATATATATATATATATATATATATATATATATATATAGATATATATATATATATATATATCGGATATATATATATATATATATATAAATAATATGTATATATATTATATATATATATATATATATATATATATATATATATATATATCTACATACATATATATATATAATATATATATATGCTTATGCATAAGTATATATATATATATATATATATTTATATATATATATATATAATATATATATATATATATCTATATATATATATATATATATAGTTTAGTGCGAGTGCAAACGTTTTAAGACAATCAAATATACATATATTTATATATATATATATATATACGTATATATACGCAATATATCTTAATACATATATATATATATATATATATATATATATATATATATAGATTATTACGAGTGCAAACTTTTTGAGACAATCAAATATACATATATTATATATATATATATATATATATATATATATATATATATATATATAATATATATATATATATATATATATAATATACGCATATATATAGCCTCTCCAGTTCCAGTTCAAAAGACAATGATAATCTAAGAGCCATAAACAGCGTCCTTTCGACATAATTTAGCTACAAACACCCTTAATTTCTAATATTTTCTTATTATAACATAGATGTTTTGACCATCTTTCAATTATCGGGTAATGCACACAAAGAGTCACAAGATTGGATTTCTAATTCTTATGTAAAGCCAAAAACGCAGTCAGCATTTATCTAGTACAATATAGAGATTTACGATGCAGCTTTTATTTTTTGCGTCTCTTTGTCGATCCATTCATGCTCTACTTTGTTACAATGGTGTACGTCAGTTTTTCACACATACATAATGGTTGTACCTATACTTCACGCATTATTTTTAGGTTGCTGCCAGATATAGACATGCCACTATATTTTATCAGACAGCATGCCATTATCTAGGATTAGCCAAAGGAAGTGGGCCGTCGCATCACCTCTTTTTGCTTCATTAAAAGCGATTCCCCGTCAATTGGGGCCTAAGTACGGATAGCAAGCAATATTAGGTAGTCAATGCAGTTTCTTGTTGTCTCCTACGCCAGTCAGATAGCACAAGCTTGATTACTTGGAATTGTACTGTGATACAATGGGATGCGAAAACGTGAAGTGGTCTATTGATAAACTAAATACGGACGCTTCTAACGGATCAGCACAATATTAATATCATGCACACGTTACAATAAACTGTCAGTGTAATCCGGACTTTGTAAGAATTAAATTAAACCTCTTTCCCTTCCTACCATTAAATGAATGCAAGCCCATAACGCCTCAGATATCTCTCCATTGATTCTTGGGGAGGGGAGGGGTGGGTACTGGAAGGGTGTCTTGGATGGAATGAGTCTGGGGTAAGATTAAGGATTAGGGTACTAACACAGTGGGACACAGGTGAGGCACGGATTCGAATCGGTTCTCGTTGGGAGCTCCATGACATCGTAATACAAATACAATGCCGAATATTCAAGATAAATGGCTGTAGAACGGGTTGAATCATTCATTGAATGAGGGCATGTGTCGAATCGTTTGCTAACAAAAGATATAAGTAAATAATGATTGCCCTCATTAACGTGAAGGAAAACATTTCTTCTTGAGTAATATAGCTTAGCCAGAGAATAGCTCGAATAAGATGTGACATGTCTAGTGTTAGGCACGCATTAATGGCATATTATGTGGAATCAATGCATCGTAACAGGGAAAACATATCCGCAAGTTTTCTAACACAGTGAGACGATAGCCTCCACGTCTTATATGTCCAGTTAGCGGAGTGTGTTTGTGACGTTCCGTGATCACTGCAGCAAAAATAAGCAATAGAGTCACAACAGCAAGATGTCACTGGCTTCATTAGAAAACGACGAAAAGCAATTACCACTAAATGATTTGGCCATGGATTTATTCCATCGGACCCACGTACTCTTTTATATGCATGGGCTGCTTCCAAATGTCTAAAAGGAAATACCATCAATATCTGTGTCAAGGCAATGAATTTTTACATGTACCCGTCAGAAACAGGTTTACAGGTATAACAATATTTATTAACAACAAGGTGTCTTATTTCGGATATTTATTGACATAATTAATGATCCAAACTGATTATCGGCGCCTGAATAAGGGACGTATACATATTTGGAATGTATATCTGATTCCGACGTTTAATGCAAATCGCCTGTGGCATTTTCAAATACTGTAAATGTTGCCTGCTTCGCGTATGAATCACCTATATTTTGCATGGCAGGTGACAGATGGACATAATTCATCATCATTTTATCTATGAAATAAACATTCAACATTGTACATATCACAGCGGCAATACTTTTTTTGATACTATTGGGTTAGTTTGTGATGAAAATGCATGGGCGATAGATTATCCAGTTTTTGAGAGCAGGATGTTATAAAACATTGAAAATTATGTAAGGTTTTCAAATGTGGCCCCGAAGACTGGATGGTGCGTGGTGGCGATAGCAAACAAGCGCCGGGTACGCATATTGTCTGCAAATATGCAAAAAGACAGTCTGGTACGATTGGTACGACTTATGTTGGTGTGTATTTGAAATTGTTTAGCGAACTGGCTGGATCTTGCTAAATAGTAATCAGCTGCATTAATTTACTACTAAATGGAACAATGTAGTTTGCTCTCGCCTTATGTGACCAAAAACCCGTATTACCGCTATTCAACAACACGGCTGAATTATTGGCTTATTTTATCTGCAAATTTAGAGGGTTGTTTACTGCCGCTCGTTATGTTCCTAAAATTGCAGAAGTGCCGCTAGGGTTTTAGTGTTTCACTGTGTATGACAAAATATCAGCCTAAATTATGCCCGTGAAACAGCTGAGTCTTATTAAGATCGGATTCGGATAATTTAACCTGATCATTTGTCATACGCATAATGAGTTTACATTTCCAATCTCATAGAACAATAAACTACATTTCACTCGTTTGTAGGCGTCCCATCACCAACATTCTCCCACACGAGCTATATACGAGGCATATAAGGTCCATTTATTGCTCGTTCAAGCCATGTTGGATATCTGTATGGCAATAATCGACGGGTTTTTTTGGGGGGGGGCTGCACAAACCAAAGCAATCAAACGACTTCACGCAATACAACGAGAGCGACGCTGCACATATACCATATCAACTTGCTAACTGTTTTGCAAATATTACCTGCTGTGTACCGTCGAATACTCCAGTAAGTAGGCTATAGTATCTATTACATTGTTTACAGAGGCTTGCTTATTTTATTGGGAAGAAACCAAATTATTTAGCTGCATTAAAGACATAGCGCGCTAAAACCCAATTAATAGGATTAAAAGGATAAGGAAATCGAAATGAAAAACAGCGAATGTCGAGAGTAATGGTGGTAACGTGTGTTATGACACATTACGGTTACGATTGCAAACTTGGTTGGTATTACATTGGCGATGGTGAAGAGATTCAGTCAGTGTTACTCTAATGCGTACGAAAATGGCGCTTTGATAAGGAGGTCAAGTGTCAAAATGGCTCTTAGATGAGATACCTCAAAATGTTTTCTTTTTCACGTAGCAAAATTATCATTGGTGAATTCAAAAACAGAGCGATGGATCAGCTCATTTTATCGACCACTGTAATGAATGATGCACAATTATAATATACAAAAAAAGCTTCGTAAAATTTCCGCAGGTTGGCAGCTGCGATTAGGTCATAAACGCATGCGTTGCTGTATATTGTAAGAGAACATCGGTAATTGCGCAAAAGCCATATTGTATTAAGCAGGGTTTATGAGCAGTAAATAAAGTTGATTTGGCAGATTTCTAATTTGGTATTTATAAGTGAAACGATATTATTTATTACACTAGATATCGCAATATATATATATATATATATATATATATATATATAGATAGATAGATAGATAGATAGATAGATATATAGATAGATAGATAGATAGATAGATAGATAGATAGATAGATAGATAGATAGATAGATAGGATAGATAGATCCGCTCGATGATAGATAGATAGATAGCTAGATAGATAGCTTGGCGATAGATAGATAGATATGCTAGATAGATAGCTAGATAGATAGATCGATAGATAGATAGATAGATATAGATAGATAGATAGATAGATAGCTGTTAGATAGATAGATAGATAGATGCTATTAGATTCATCGATAGATCGATGTCGATAGATAGATCTCGCTCGCTCGCTCGCTCGCTCGCTCGCTAGCTCGCTCGGCTGGCTATGGCTAGATAGATATAGATCGCTGGCTAAATATATCTTAGGGTCATTATTGATGCTCACCGAATTTGAGTGTGTTCATACATGATTGATGAACCTTAGGCGAAGACAAATACCGTCAGACAAAAGTCTTTGATGCATGGTGAAGAATAACCCACTCCGTACATGTCATATGCTAAAAGAGTATGATCAATTCTATTCAATCGTTTGATGGCTTAGGCGACCACGTCTGTGTACTTTATTTGGTATCATGGTATAACTAATCAAAAATAATTTTTTCTACTGAACACGCTACAATACAGCCCTACATCCCTTGTTATATCACGTAAGTGGTGTAATTATGCATTTCAAAATGTTGTCATTGCAAAATGATGCGACATCCGATACCTTTCAAACCAAATAATAAAAGCAACGATCAAATTAGTCCAATGAAATAAAGTTCGACAAAATAATTATACAATTTAACGGAGATGTACTTTTATAATGCAAAGTATTGTCGTAATTGCTCATTTTCAGAAACCCCCCAGTGAACATTTACATTTGTGAAGATGCATATATTATAATGATTAATAGTCACCATACAAAATCATTTACAAGATAGCAAAATAAGGGTTTATCAGTGGCAAGTGACTTCCTACGTCATGCACCACAAATTAACCCATGCACTGGTGCATTTTATTTTCGAGATCCCCTCGTTCATGGGGGTGATTTAGACCTTGCGACTTTAACTACTTCTAAATGTATTTAGCGCGTGACATAAGCGTGTGCATTGGCACCAACTTGGACAAGGTGGCAGATTGTGAGGTTTTTGTTGCATTCATTTATGCTTGACTAAACCTGTCAGTTGTTGTACAGTGTTCACGTTTGTCAATATTTGCATATCCGTTGTCAGTATGAATCAGTGCAATACCAAACCGTTGATAGTGTGCAGTATTTGCAACTCACTGTCACTTGTTCTCCCGATGTACTAAGGGTGCTTTGTTTTATGAACATTAATAATCATATTTTCACATATCACTCGCCCCTAGCAAACTTGGAAGAGTGGATAAATAATCCATACCTATGTTTTATCTGATATTCAACAGAAGCACGTTTTAATGCTGCAGATCCTTTTCATCACGATTGCGTGATCGTTTACCACTATTGTAGTTATGTTATGTAACATGCAATGGAGATAACCAAGCAAAGAAGAGTTAGATGTAAAGCCTCTCTTTTGTTATGGCTTTTTCAGTAGCTGAAATATTATGTATCGACCCGGATTTACTTAAGGGGTTAATATGGGGTATTCTCATGACACAATGTCCAATAATGAATGCGAAGCAAGAATATCTATGGATAAAATCAATACCTGTTTTATATTATATTATTGCTCATGTACAGATCTATTGCGTACGTGTGCGACATACATATTTTGATTTATATATGTATGGCGGATTACAATGATGTATAGACAAGTTGTTCACTTCTAACTCACTCAGTGGTCAAGGCACGGATTATTTAAACCTGGTGGAGTAAGTTGCTTCAAAATGCATTTAGTCTGTGACATGGGGCTGGGGTGCATGCTGCTGTGCAGTTACAATGTATGAGGTCTGTTTTGCATTCAACATCCCACTTTCATTGAAGCAATGTGGTGTGTGCGACAAATGCTCGTGCCTTGAGTGCTATTCCTTTTTATGCATCAGCAAACCTGCTTGCCGTTGCACATGTTCACATTTGCCATGATCAAATAAAATATGCTTGATGTCTATTTATTCCGTTGTTTTGACAGAAAGCCGCTGCAGAATCGATAGGTGTATGACGAATTCGTCGAGAGCTATCGGTGTTTCCTACTCTCTTTCTCTTGTTTCTTCATATGGCACTATTTTCGCGCCTCATGTCATCTTGCAAGAGTGAATGCATAATCCATGAATTTCATTTTCCAGTCATTTAACCGTAACACGTGTGGATGCAGCATAAAATTTTCAACAATTGCGGGATCGTTTAACCCTATTTTATCTATGCCGTGTTACTGATAAAAAGATGGTATTACAACTTGTGCGTTAAAAGTGCAATAGCTGATTTGACACGCACATAAAATCATGTCTATGTTGTTGAAGCATTATAAAGGTCAACCAGAAAGCAAATCAGATAAGTGATTAATACGATGCAAACTCAAATGGTTTAACATGGTTTTGTAATATAGTAGCTTAGCGCAGCATACTCATTGCTAAGTAGGATGTCTTCCACACTGTGATTCACCAATACTGCTGCCTGCAGTTGACTTAGCCATTTTTGCCTATGAATCGATATATCTATGATGTGAGATAAATATCCATATCTAACATTTTCAATATATATATATATATATATATATATATATATAGTATATATATATATATATATATATATAGATATATATATATATATATATATATATATATATAGATATATATATATATATATATATATATATATATATATATATATATATATATAGATATATATTTAATATATATATATATATATATATACACATATAGATGTATATATATATATATATGCATACATATGTATATATTATATATATATATATTTATTTATTTATTAATATATATATATATATATTATATATATATATGTATCAGTATATCTATTTATATATATAGACATATATATGTAAATATATATATATAAGTATATTTATATATTTATATATATTTATGTATATACATATATATTTATTAATATATATATATAAATAGTCCTATATATATATATTGACATAAATGTATATTTATACATATATATATATATATATATATATATATATATATATATATATATATATATATATATGTGTCAAATATATGATAGATAAATGTTATCAAATCCAAATGCAGCTCATCTGTGGCCAGCGCCACCTTGTAGTGTCTTTTGTCTGGGAGACTGTATAAATGCGATTCAGGGTCTGGTGAAAGGAGTCGTGAATCAAAACACTTAGCAACTCTATGTTGGTTTGACCTACCTCGCCGCTACAAGGTTGTGTGGGTGAATACGATTGCCACACTACAAGCTAATCGATTATAAACATCAGGAGTATTACATACGTTTATATTTTGCAAATTAAATACTCACGTGTCTTTTGTTATCATTGTTTTTGCATGCAACTCCAAAGATTTAATAACTTCCGTCTCAATGAACCTAGTTTATATGTTGATTGAGCTGCTCATTATAAGCTCTGTTGAATGTCACTACACGCAAAAAGAAACAAGTAGCCCACACAAACACCGTACTTTTAGGCCAGTGAGGGGTAAGCCACGGTAATGCTTCACGTGCAGTCTCAGTGGTAAGTAAAGCGTCGCCACATATTTGTCATTCTGAATGAAACCTTGACTCGAATGCTGTAAATGTGACATGCAGTGTGCATCTAGGACATGTTTCTTCTGTTAAGTTGTGTCTGCAAGCCAGTATTGCTTATATGAAAGTAGCTTATATCGAATCAAGCTTCGTTTGCCTACATGATCATTTGGCAGACATAAGTTGTTTATATTTGCCCAACACTATCAGTTTATGCTTTTTCGCAGAGCAATGCGAACAATTACTTTCATTTGCGCGTTGTGTAGTCATTGAAGTCGATATTGTTTGCAAATACCGCTAGTCGTCGGAGCAAACAAAAATGATGGACTATTGTGCGTGCCTCTCAAGACTTTTACCAATGTATGTTTTCGTCCATCGCACTTATCTTCCGAATGCATTTGTGGACTGTTTGCGAGTTTATATAAAGAAGCCAAGAAGTTGTAACGTATCCTTTCAACATGAAGTAAGTTCCTGTTGAAAGCATCGTTTAAAACAATTGGCACGCGCAATAAAACGCTTTTTACCCATAGTCTGATATCTGGGTGAAATAGTCAATGGACCATTATCATCCTTTATATAGCTCCATAAGTAATATGATATTATTCTGGTTATATCCCTGCAGCTATTACACCATACGGATGATATACTTCTTCATAAGTAACTTAACACTTGTTGCGTTAGGCACAGAAGCTTAACTGAACTGTTGAGGTTTTGACCGCTATTTATACTCTTGGTATAACAAACAAATGAGTACGTATCGATTAATCCAACGAATCGCGCTATGGAGACAAAATACTTAACATATCCTACGAACATTCGAAGAATTTCTTACTCATATGGCCAAGTCATGAAACAATTTATGTATATACACGCCCAAAGGCGAAGCATACCTGATGAGTTGATCCCCTTATGCCAATGGGTTGCAAAAACAAATTGACCTTTGTGCTCGATATAGAGCCCTACAGGATTTAGTGTTCGATTCATCGAATTATTTTTGCATTGTGTCTCAACCACAGACCCGTAAACGGTTCTGTCCATTAGTGTCTTTGAATGACATGAAATTGCGGTATGTTGAAAAATGGAAACATTTAAGACTTATTGTAAATTCAAATTCCCACGAGGATGATGATATGCTGAGACAATTGTGGGCTTTACATTGTCGGTTGATCAATCTTAAGCAAATCCTCTCCCTATGCTTATGCATGTAAACGAGGAATTGGTCAAACCTGCTGCAGCACACTGTGACTATCTTCGGGTTGTTTATACACAAAAGTCGCTGAATAAAGTTAGAGTTGTTTACAATAACATATGAGAAATCCGTTTTCAGATGTCCGCCGACATTGTAGCGGAGAATCCCAGACGCGACGATATTGCATAAGTGGTCCGGCATTTCTGTTCACCTGGAATGATAAGCAACATGAGGTTAAAAACTCTGGGCAAATTGAGGACCACACAAGTATGTGTATTGACAAATTCGACCATATTACCAAATTAGGCAATATAACTTGTCCTAAGCCTTCCTTACATATAGGCATAATACTCAGCACACAAAAAGAAGTAATATATCTTCAATAATTTATGCTGATTTACACATAGAACTGGAAATGGCGCTTGTTCGAAATACCATTTGTACCCAACTAGGGTCATAAGTAAGATAACTTGCTCAATCTTATGGTAGTAATTGTAATGAAGACCATTATGATTACTAAATTTAATTACTTATTCTTTCAGATAAAGCATGAGCATAGATATCGACTGACCACGATTGATGAACTTGTAGCGCAAAGGTGTGACACGACGGGTCGATTCCCTCGAGCACAGCCCTTTTATCCCCCACCCGCTTAACTAACTTGAATAATAAAAAATCGCAAACGCGGACACCACAATGTAATAGGAGAGGGGTTGGCAATGTAGGAATATGATTAAAAATGTAATGGGTCAGTCAAGGACAGCAGTTAGTTTGACCACCCCTAGAGCAGTCTGAAATGTAACACATTAGTCAGTTTTCATAAGCTTGGCAACATAAATTTATTTTACACCGGGGCATAGGTAAAATAGGACTAAGATAACATTACACCGCTTGAATTGCCATACGTAATGCATACGCCGTCAATACATGTGTGCGACGTATTCATCTATCTGCTACGACCTCAGGTATCAACTAATCATCTCTGTGCTACGACCTCCGGTATCCACAACTCGTCCGTACTGTCTGGCATTCAGCAGAAAATGCATAAATCTAGTTTATCAATTCTAATATTTTCAATATGGAATGGTGCGCATTATTTCGATAGTTAACACAAATAGGAGACAAATAATATCAAGTAGCTGTTAAAGGTATAAGGGCATATTTTTCGTGGTAAAAAACAGTAGGTGGTCAGCTCTCCAGCTAATATTCACGCCGTTCCTGTAGATACTTAAAGAAGACATATTAAGATGAGCACATCTTCTTAGAGAATGAGATATAAGCTTTTGCAAAATACTATGCTTAGCAACTAAAACATTAAACAGCGTCATAATAGAATGCATCCGCAGCATAAAATTAACATCGGACAGGATATACCGGAATGTTAGGAAGCTCCCTGACTAAACAATTTATCTACCCGTAGGCGGACACGGTACGGCCGTCGGTGAAACAACAGCAGATATATCCAGACACGCATAGACGTAATGTGCCTTACAATTGTACATGCGTTGAGGATGGTAAGTCTTTGACAAAACTTGCCTAGCTTAATACTTTTGCACGGTTTGCTGTATATGCTCAGCCAGGCCGTTGTTGCTTACATCATACAGCAAATTTTTAGTACCAACGCATTTTTTTACACAGTTAACACACCAACTTCATTATTAACATAGTATAATAGAATTAAGGGCCGCTAATTTGGCTTATCGTTAGTTTCCCACATTAGGCAGAACATCAAAAGTGTGTGAAGCCCGCGAGTGAAGCCCGATATATCAACAATGACTTATTTGCTTGAAATAGACAACAGTAGACAACAGTGAGATGGCGAAATGAGAGAATGGAATATTACATTTAAATAATTAATTTTTTTATCCTGACCGAAAACCGTGATGGGGAGAGAGTGAATTGATAATTATCATACTGAACATCACTCCCATTGGACGACGGAATCTTCTTTGCAAGCAAAAGATAATTGGCAATATATATATCCTAATATAATAATGCAATACATTCGCACTGCTGTTATTGTCATCGTATATTGTGTAATGATGAGACACCGGCAAAGGGCATTCATCGAGTGCTCTTCTATGGGGTGCTGGGTCTAAGTTTGCTATAATAAAAACCAGACAATTTGATTACGAACCATTTAACGAGTAAGCAATATCAAGTCATACTAGCTGCACATATGTAAACCAAATGATTATTGAAGTAAATAAGTTGCGCCAAATAAAAAAAATATGCATACTCTTCGAGGCCGAGGAACGCGCAAACTGGCTGCCTTATGCTTGTGCTGTTAATTTTAGTGAGTGCGACGAGGTTTGCATAATTTTAAGTGTGGCCGGGTTTCCCTCCAAAAATAAAATAAATGCTGATTTTAATGAGAGCGACTATTTCGCTCAAACAAAAGTCGCTGCAGAACTTTCTGTCCATATGGCAAGTGAATATATAAAAAGCAAACAGGAGAGTTTTATCAAGAATCTTAAATGTGATTTACTTTTTGCAAATATAAACATGCCAATGTATAGGGCATTATCTTTGATCTATCGGTGTGGCAAAGCAAGTTTTAACACCTAAATACTAAGGAGCATTCGCGGCAATGATTTAGTGCTTAAGTGCTTAACGAAAGTGAACCGTTGCAATATCTGCATCGTTAATTCTTGCTGAATAATAAAACATAGCGTATGTCTTTTATTGACACAATTTATGATGAAATCTTCAAGCAAACAAAAATGCCCCGAGCTGTGACTGCAACCCCTGTTAAGTAATCGCAAATATATATTTAGAGGAGTCTGCGTGTCAGTTATATAATTTTAGCTGAAGGTAAAGTTTATCGTGCTGCCTAGTGTACGACAGTGGTACTTTGAACTTGACTTGCGCGTAGACTAGAAAAAGCTCTTAACTCGGATCTGATTTCATGGGAAGCACGTCGATGACAACATTTGTTTGTCAAGGAAAGATTTTTCCGACCAAACAAGTAAAGGCTGTGAGTATGAATGATTTCATGGGCTTAATAACGCTTGGCTCCCCTATGTTCTGCATAGATTGTGTCGATATCGAACTGTCATGGAATTCCAATAGAAAACTTACTCCCTGAAATACATCGCACAAGCGCATACTGTATACCCGTAGTTATGCTTCGACATTGCATAATACGGGCGCTCAAAGTATACATGAATGTGTCACTTGAAAGTCAACACATCTCATTTTATCATGATGGACAAGCGGGGAAGCAAATATAATAACTAACTATGATAATAATACTATCTCTATGAACGCAAAAAGGACACTATTCGGCGAATTAAGATAGAAAAGCAAGCTTATATACTGAAGTATAACTGCATCGGTCATTTCATGGTTGCATTTGCCTGTTAAGTCTAATGTCGAGCTGCAGCGGATTAAATGTTTCATTTGCGTAGTTCTAACTATTTCCACTAGCATTGGTTCTGTAATTAGATATTCATTAGCACCTATTTCACATGGATGTCAAACGGCTCGCAGTAGAAATGATCTTGTACAGAGGAATGGAAGTAGTGGTAGCAGCGGGAACATATTGCAAAGATGAGGACATATATGTGATCCTATACATAGACTTGGATGAAAATTTGGTCTGGCTTTATAATGGAGAACGTATCAAAGATCCAAATATGCAAAGACAATAATAAAGAGACGATCCGTTTTCAATCATAATAGGTGTGTTTCCGCGCATGTTTATGCTGTGGTCAGTTCACGTCACAATCAGACCGGCAGGTACAGATAAGGTCAATGTGGAAGCACCCACCTACTGCAAAATCAAATATATCAAATGTGTGTTTTTGATAGCGCTTCCTCATTTAAGATGTATATCTGCATCAGACAATCCAGAAGCAGCTTTTGTTTGTCAAATAAATTATTTGTTAAACCAAACGAGTAAATGATGCATGTATGAATGATATATTAGACCAACGCGTGCCTCGCCTACTCTAGTATGCCAGTCAATCATAAGGCAATATACATGGGACATTAGGAGAGCGGCCGAATAAGAATAAACATCGTACCTTCTTCGTATTGCAAAAAGATTACCACAAATGCCAAATATAAGCTCATCAAATATGTTTTCGCAGACGGTATGATGCAGCATTACCGTCCGCCGTTCAAATGCGGCACATGGTATGCAATTGTTATTTTCAAGTAACCGGCTTTTAAACACGCCACATTGTTGTGTACAAAATAGCATGCAGTGACGCTGCTGATGGACGGTTGCCTGAAGTATATACTATGCAGTAACGATTGCTACAATTTGCAAGCTGCTGTTCCTTTGCATTCTATATATGATGTCGACCCATCCTTTGAGCCAAGAAGTCAATCCAGCACATTGATTATGTACTTTTGTAAACCAACCACCTGCGTCGCATTTTGCATGATGCATTGTATTGCAGATAACATCCCTTTATATCTCTTCCAACTCCTCATGTCAAGAAACTATTCAGGTCAAATATTGCTTTCCATGCTTTATCTAAGACGTGTACTATTACCCGAGCCAACGTAGACGGATAACCACTAAGGCAAACGTAAAACATCGATATTACATCACACCTAGTACTACTTGCTCTTCGCATAACTGCTGTACACTAAACACATGAGTAATGTATTAAGCATATACGCTCCGATAATAGCCCTCGTGAGAAATGTCGGATTGCTGGAGTGCTGATCGATCATATTACAATTACCAAAGGCATCCAAAATTCTCGGGTATCTCAAGGGCAATATTGCCCACTGTGGATGATTTGTAGATTGATTTATTACCTAGGTGATACCGTTAACTGCCCAAGTTAGCCTTTCTGACTTTTCGTGCTCTGTAATTTTGTTTAAAATGCCGATAAGATTCATCTTTGGATTCACTCAAGCGTAAAGTGATATATAAGGATAATTCCGAGCATGATGATTTGGTTGACTTCGTCGTTAAATCACTCTTTTTGGCTAACAAATGGGCGGAATGGTTACTTATTTATTAGAAACCAAATAAAGCAAATGTCTAGATTGTCATTAATAGCATTGAACGGTTTATACAACACTTTAATCGGTAATGTGACGATATATGTAGCGTTTAGATGCGAGAACGTTAGTATTGGGATATTCCTAATTACCTTACAGATAGGGCAGTCATATGTACAAGGTACATACATTTAGACATTTGCTGATGATTTCGTATTCCTATGATCATTATCAACTTGCGGTTTGGAGTACCGAACCAAACTCTGCTATCGGTGTTATATATCCTTCGGGATTCATCAGCCTGCGAAATATGCGATGCAGGTTTACTGCCCAATGACAGTAAGATACCTAGGCAAAATATAATTGCGCGGTAGTGAATCATAGAAATAAGTGACATTGACCAACTAAAATATATAAATCTAGTCTAGATCATTTTATTTGAATGATCGTCTTGTTTTTAGCATTATTTTTGACCATTCAGAATTTGGCTGCAAGCGACTTTGGTAAACTACACGTTAATGGTCACTTTGATAGCTTATAACACCCGATATCAAGCATGACATCATCACGAGCGCAGCACTGATTCTGCAAAACAGCCGAAGGAGCTTGAGGGTTCCTCTACATTCCAGTCGACTTACAATCCGCAAAAAACTCGATAACGCGAGCCTCCGTCCTTGCCACTCGTGATAGCATCAGTGGTTTGTAACTGTGTGACCTCGCATGTGATAAGGGAACATAGATAAATTAACTTACATAAGAGGGATACATGCGCTAACTCACAAAGCGAACTCGTTCCTTATTTGTTTACTTCGTTTGAGCTGCGAGACGTTTTCACCGCCACGCAAATTTCCTAAACCCTAACCTTCCCTTTATAATCCATTTAATACAATTCTTGCTTAGTTACGCACATTATCTATGATCATCGAAATACTGCCTCGAGTCAGGGTACCAAAATACCTGATTGTAAACCAGCTACTAGCCAGACTCCTTAATTAACACAGAAGTACCATTTGAAATGGCTGCTATTACTGGCAAGCAATCATCAGAAAATACCCCCGTAAACCCGGAAAAAAACCGCCATCGACATATTATTGTGCAAGCCCATCAGATCGCTGCCAGGGCATAAAATATAATGATATGAGAAATATGTCAACAGGCAAAACAGCGTATAAGTGTGTTTGCAACGTTTGATTTGTACGCTATGAATTCGGGAAATAATGCACAATTGTCTGCGGGCGCCATCAAGTCAATAAGTGTACCGAGGTAAAGTGCGGTTTTGACTTCTCATCCAGTCATTGAAAACATACCTGCGGTATCAGATCATGGGTCTATAAGAGTATTTGACCATGCCAGACATATTGCTACACCTGTAGTTTACGTCCCATTTAGAACCATACATCCCGCCGTGAAAGTACCTCGACAGAAACATCGAAACTCATGGCCAGTGTATATAACGCCGACCATTTTGTTTTTGTTGGGCCATAATGTTTAACGTTTGTATGGTAAGCGATAGTTGTTTTTTCTTTTAACACGAAAATGCAATTTAAAAACGTACTGCTTAATTTGTGTCATGTAAGCGCTATTCTCGTTCGATGGCCTGATTTTTGTTGCTATCAAAGCATCCCACGATAGCAGCATTACCGTCCGCCGTTCAAATGCGGCACATGGTATGCAATTGTTATTTTCAAGTAAAAAGTTTGATGAATACAATTTCGGGACCCAAATAATAAGAACATAACGGCATATATACCAAATGGATATTATCGCGGAGCATGCGTCACGTTTTGTGCGCGATGTCAGCTCTCATCCTGGCGGTCAATATGGAGTGCAAAAAGGATTTTGGTGCTGCTAAATGGGTCTCGATACCAAACGCTGTGATTATCCGCTCGTTCTTGCAACCTCTCGTATCAACCGATCCTCTCCTGGCTATTATAATTCGACATACCCCATCGCTCGAAGGAATAGGAAAGCAATAACTCATCTTTCACTAAATAATGGTGAAGACAGCAACCAATATGCATGACAACGTCTCCTTAAAAGACATGCGTTCGAATTACGAAATGATTTGAATTTAATTCAAATCCCCATATTAATGAAACTTCGAAATCTAGTGGGGCTGTGATCGCCAATAACGTCATCAAATACACTGATAATACTGCAATCTGTAAACCGTTAAACTATAGGCGCGATAAATGGTTCACATTTCTTGTGAGTTACATAAATATATTTATTCTATTTGGAGAGAAACTCTAAAGTCCTCAGAAGTCCTCAAAAGACACCCGTTTGTGAGGACAACTGAGGTCAATTGAATAGCACTTGTCGCTTAAGCTCGTCGACCACAATGAATAATCATCCGTGTAAAAACATGACATGTAGTAAGGAAGACAGCCACACCTTGAGTCGGATGGTGTGACGGATAACCTGCCAAAGCACATAGAATTGCCTGACGTAGGGCGTGTGCTCCTTCTTTGCGTGATTGATCGGGGTTAAACGAATGCGTTACCAATAAAACCGGCCGGCTTAGTGCAAATTGCATTCAGTTATATATACATCAGCCGTGACGCAATTATAGACTTGACGTCTGATCCATCTTTTGAATTCATAAGTTGTCACACGGGTTGCCATTGTTTTAAACATCAGCGAATCTAATTAGAGTTGCGTGGCCATATTTTTATCACTTTTGTTAGAAATCTTTTAAAGACCAAAAAAAATTGGACATTATGCAACAAAACAAAATTAACAAATATTGTTCATACAACAAACAACTGCTCTTTGAAAATATAATACTTAATGCTAATCGCTTTCTCCTTTCGCTACAAAGCTTCAAAGTTTATAATTGTGCTTCGATTATTTAATTGTCGTTTGTATCGTAGCAAAGCTTTTTGAAAGCTCCAAATTTACTATTAGAAAGCAACAACATTGAATCGCTTTTGTCTGCAATCATCATATTTTGTGAATATGGAAACCCCGCACCAAGATACCGTAATTGAATTTAAGGCACAAATAATACATGGTATAAAGTAAATAATGTATGTTGAGGCAAATCATGTCTAAGCCTATTGAGAATCCCAATATTGATTTAAATTGTACTTGAATTTGAGGTTAAAATGTCACATTTTTCTCAATTAGAAACTTCCGAAAATTGAAACAGTTTCCTGCACTTGGAATTTTCCTAAAAGTTGTTCTGGAATAACATGTATTTATTTTCGGCGAGATTAAGGGATAGTTTACTTGAACAGGGCCAGTCATATAGCTTGGTAAGTTTCTTATTTATTATGGTTGGTAACTGACTACATTGTATAGAATTTACACTTTTAAAATTTGCACAATCTAGTAGAGAGGGTTTTATTATCAGCATATAGAATGCAATCTTAAAACTTTCCAACCTGGATTACGTCTTTTATATGGTTATTACAAAGAAGGTATTGGAATATTGATCCCAGGTCCCCCTGTTATAAATGGCCTGAAATCTGACGCTTTGTCGTTCCGTCGGAAAACTAGTCATCGGTTCCAAAGCAATGCCTCATATTCCATATTGATGTAGTTTACCATCACTATGCTATGATCAGTGATATAGGATGGATTGACAGATCAATATACCCATTGAGAGGTGTAATAGCAGAGTCATATGATTTGCAAGTCTGTACACTTATGTAATGCATGCGTGCTATTTTGAATGTTGAGCTCTAAAGTGATATCATCCATCATACAATAATTGATTGCCATTGAGGAGATTATAAATTTGTTGTTGATAGATAATCTTTTCAAATATTTAAATAAAGATGGTAGTAATACAAATGGTCTGTAGTTTTGTATGTTGGTTTGATCACCAGATTAATGGATGGTTATTGTCTAAGCTATTGTTAAATATTCTGGAAAGAAACCTACTCGACTTACTCTCTAGATATAATCCACACGCCAACCAAACACCATATAGGGCGAAAGCGCATCGACGCAGGGTTTATTTATTCAATTAGCTTTTTACATGGGTCGGATGTTCATAAATCAATATTTATCTACAAACATCTAAGACGATAATATATTTTCCCTGTCGGTTGCATAAACATTCTATGAGCAAGCCCTACTGAACAAACGCTATCTTGCACCCCGCCCACCAAATGTCAAACAAACATACAATCGATGGATTTTGGATATAGCAATGATACACAAAATGTGTATTCATATTTCATTATGCAACCTATAATTCGGAATTCAGCAATTTGACTGTCTTTGAACCCAGTGGTGCTTACGTAATATGCAGATAAATAGTATCAGCGATATGATGGAGCATAACGATCGTCGCCTGTCCGTCGGAACAACAAACTATTGAGGTTGCACATCAGAATAAATTTGTTTTGACTGAAGAATAATTGGAAGCGTATGTTTTTGCCCATGATGTCAATGGACACTGACATGTGTAATTATTGTTGTGAAGGAACTCAAATGCATGGCTAGATCAAAATGACATTCGATCCCATAATACGGAATATAGCTGAAACTGCCAACTGTGTTATACATGCGACTGTCAATGTACCCTCGTTGGTTATCTTAACATTGTTTGCTTTTGCATGCAGAAAGATAATGACTACAAAAAATATATCTAGCTGAACACAACAATATATCATTTGTAGAGAGGAACGTAATTGTTGTTGCTTTATATATACCCATCTATTCCAGTTTCGCTGAGGTTGAATTGCAATATATGCAACACAAATCAACCCAATCTCCACTACACCACCCCCCCCCCCCCCCCCCAAACCTACCACCACATCCACCACCCCACTGCATCTCATGCCTGTCGTCGGAATGACTGAATATCAATAAACGTGGATCTGCTCTTTAATGCTTAACTTGTAAATGTAATTTAAGATACATACCACAAATGTTATAACCAAAAAATAAAACTGATTAGCCATGCGCTACTGCAATATGGTCGTAAATGAACATGCAATTTCTTGCGTGAGTTTCGAGAAAGGTAGCATCTGTTTAATTTTGGCCCCGAAAACAAAACACTTCAAGTGTGCAGCATCAAATCTCCAGTGATGGGCTGCAAATTTGGAACACTGTTCAGTTGGCGAGATGTTTAAAAGAGAGATTTGTATAAAGCAGAAAGACCTTAGAAAGTATTATTATGCGGGATTTGGCTCTATGGCATATAGTTTGCAAACTTAGTTATGTGATGATTGTGATCAATAACTCATAAATCACAATGACAAGGTGGTTATTACTTCTTTTGATGCAAATGATGGGTTTTGAAGTTTCCCCAATTTTCAGCAATATCCAGAATGTCTGGCTGGCGTGTCAGCATAACTACATCTCTTAATGATCAGGCATTTACCCCAGTACAGTACGAATGCATAAATACATCATGATATTGAAAACTATGAATCCGCTTGTTCAGCAAAATGACAATGGATGTCAGAGATAGATTTCAATAGATACCATTTGCCAAAGTAAAGCACGACATAAAATCACGTTTTGGCAGTACAATAAGCGTTTTTATGCGCTCCTAATGATTAGTTGAGCAATAGTTGATGTATTTCGGAGAGTAGGTATGCCTTGGCTTCTTACGAATTTGGTAGATTCGTATCATATATACGAGACGAAGAACCTATGCTGCAAGCCTGCAAAACGCCAGATCGCTCAAATAATTTTCATTACATATGATTGAGTTGTAGGAATGAGTTGCATGGAGTAATTTCGTTGAAGTAGCGTATGATTGTTGGAACGTTGTAGGTTGTGGCCAATGTTTAAGCACAGGTAACGCCATTTTTTGGCTAGCATTTGAAATATACGCGGCTATTGTTTCTGCAGCAGAACAAATATATATTTATATAGTTGTTTAGTCTCAGTCTCATTTAGTGACTAATTAAGCTCATAGAATCATTGTCTTGAGTCAATCTTGGTGAGTAAAACCAACTATGGCATGGAGTACATTTTCTAAATACAACAATGCGTTTTTCGCGTTATGATCGTCAGGGTCATATCTGATCAATAGTGGTTGCTGCCAACCCTTTTAGACAATACAGCTCTCATCATTGGCAAACACCTCACCCGGATGAAATTATGTACAACACAATGGTTTTATTTCCAGTATTTAATTATAACACTGTCAGAGGAAGAGGAGTGCACTAATTCATCATTCCATTGAACCACACAGCGATATTAAGATTTATTATTTAGTTATAATACATTTACTATCGTATGACTGTTGCCTTACGACCTGGACATTAGCAGCGGCTAAACATGGGGAACTATACATTATAACTGAGAAATATGTTTGCTTTGAGTCCACTCTGAGCAGTATCAAGTATGCCTTTCAGCATCGAATAGTTGAGTTAACAGGGATTCCTGTAGGTCGTGCACTTACGTGCTAGGCATGGTTTCGCTTTCAGTGCCTCGTAACGCTTTCAGACATTATAATCAATGTTTGTACACATCTCGAAATGCATTTGCATTACATTAAACTGTCTTTGTCCTTAATAGTTTGAAAATGCCATACATTTAGCGTTTGTTGCAGATTATCCAATATCCTTCAATAGTCCAAAAAATTACTTCACACTGTACCGCTCAATCATGTATGCTGTCTTCTATGATAGATCAGTATTGTCAACTTGTGTGACATTTAATTGTATCATCCCACGGAATTTATCTCTGGGGGCAAGAAGCATTATTAAAATCACGGTTGCTGCCAAACAGTCATAGTCGCTCGTCTAATTTTCCGTGATCCTTTCTATTACCATTCCATGATAGGCAAGAAAACTAGAGAGGCGATGTCCGATGTATCGTCCTAGGTAAGAAACAAGTATTTATTTAGTGGCCCGTTTCCTCGCAAGCGTGTCTGTGTTGAAAGTCATTTGGAAATAGGCTTTTTAAATATTTGTACCCTGAACAAATACGAGCATGTTGTAAACATACCTGATATTACTACACAATATAAAAATGATATGATTGTTTAGACTCCACCTTTGGTTGCTTGTTGATGTGCTCTCGTTTATCAAGCCACAGCGGGTGCCGCGGGTGTAATTCAGTTGTTCAGCAATATATCAGTGCTGGCACTATCAGCATAGTTTGCATGGTAAACTATTTTCTGCATTCTGCGTTTATTTTGAGCAGCGATACGCTGTTTTAGCTATAGCCACTCTAAACATTATATATGGTGATATGTAAAGACACAGTTGACTGTATTACGATAGTATATGACACTTCACTATCGACATTGTGAAGCTTGGTCGAACGTAACTATTAGATAGAGTATCAAGCAATTTCACCCATTTTGTATTCCTTAATCAGTGATCAACTAATATGTAGCTGACCGTTTGTTCAGGAAAGATAAGATTACTCTTATTAAGGTTCTGATGATAAGCTGATCTAATATTAGCGAGCAAGAAATATTTCTCATGAATGACTATACAATAACAGCATTGTTGTAGTGCATGAAATCTTGATTACACACTGAGCATATTGTACCTGGATGCATTTGGTTGGTAACGGCAACCTCAGGCTAAATGTAAAGGTATAAATGGCCCAAAGCGTTGTTATCAATCTACATGTTTGTGTGTAAGTAAGTTGACACAATGTTTACTCAGCATGTTTGCAACTAGCCAGACAATCATAGTTCGAGTTCGGTATTCATATTCCATTTCGCTGGTGCTAATCGTGTAGCATTAATACTCCAATATATTTACCTTGTCCCGCAGGCATAACACCCAACTCCACATCAACTACCCTTCTCGGCCAATGCAAATATATCTGGTTTCTTTGATGGCTGGTGTTCGATATTATGTAAAGAAAGTTCCTTTGCTAGGTTTTTAAAAGTCCGGGGAAGCTGGCAGTTTATCTTTAGGAAAACAAGTATTTTATTGCCCACAGTGAAAGGCTATCAGTTATCGATGCTAACTAGTTTTATATGAATGAAGGCAAATTTCTGTTCTAGCATCTTGGTACACTAACATTTCATCGGCCTCTGATTTTCTAGTAATCCAGCCCATGTTATCTGTCTGGACTGGAGGATAACTAGTGGTTAGATTGTCTACAGAACCTGAAATGTTTACCTTCCTTCGGCGCTGCTTGGAGAGCAAAGGCTATGCATATTATGCTGCAGTTTGCTCACATGTCAGCGTTTGTGGCAGGCCTCCGTCGCCTAGGCTGAAATGAAAAAGAATAGGCATGAATTGTGAGGCTTCTTTTTAAGCACACATGTGCATGTGCAGATTTCGTTTTGTTGGCGCCCGGGATGGTTTGGATTGGCTCTTTATGCAATAGATAAGCTGTTATATTTGCAAACATAATGCAACAACTACAGTTGTATTATCTGGGTGAAAGTCATATATCTATGTGATATATACATGAGCATTTGCCGCGTAGATGACACCAGTGTATCAAACGATCGATAAATGACCTGAGATAAAATCTGTATAGCAGTTGCGCATTTCACCACCACATTGACGAGACAAGCTACCCTTGGTTTGTGTGAATTACACCATCTTTGAGCTCCCGCCACCGCGTATGGATGAATTAAATTGATCATGCTGTACTGATAACTGGAACCAACTACGAACAACTCAAGCGAGACGATCAGGTCTATGATAATGATGGCGGCACTCCATAAGTCAGTTCCACCTGATGGTGGGAAATATTTCCAATTCCGTAATCTTTTCCTCGTGGGGGGAAATATTTTCAAATATGAAGTGGTCTTTCAAATTGACCCCGGTGCCTCTGTCAATGTTCTACCTGTATGCTATCTTTTACAAAAAAACTTTGCATGGAATGTGGAAATGTCTCCTCTATTGGTATTTATTGGCACATAATACGTTAACCTCGCAACCACCGCAAATACCCCATCGAGCTATAATAGTTAACCAGTACTTTATTCATATACTATGCTTAAGTGCTAGTTAAGCTTTGACCAACATCGCGTAAATGAGTAAGCAATTGATAGAATATCCTTTATCCGTGTTTAAGATTATTCCTTTAACAGAAGCCGTTAAGAAACGCAGTGTCCGATGAATGAACCAAGGTCACCTTTAGTCATAAAGGCCATCAATTAACCATCTATATGAATAAAAAGTAACAATATATTGACCGATAATAATTGACATCATTAAGGCAATATTTTGTCTTCGCTTCTTACTGTGCAGATAACACAGTTAT
>CM067351.1:73047649-73087649 GCA_034190875.2 Urechis unicinctus | reverse complement strand
CAATCGCAAACCTATAATGATCGCAATGTTCTCACACCTGCCAATATATCCACACAACCAGCTGCCTCTGTATGTTAACATTTTCCCTCAATACACCTCGTTTTATCAAACTGTGTGATCACATATAACCCTTTTTGCAGTAAAGTTTGGACATCATATTCAACATCGGATCACGAGGTTACACATGAAACGTTGGCCAGCCGCTGTTTACCAACATAAAATGAGCAGCAGATACTGTGGATCCAATGGGGAAAGTGTCTGGTTGTGCCACCGCTCTGGATCTCATTTTTAAGCCACGTCGACAAACAGAAATGTGAATTTGCTTCTCTAGTTAAATGCCAAAAATTATAACATCAAAGCTCACACCATATCTGACACAGAATTGTTTTCTACTTTTCTATCGATGGTGGGTTTTTTTGGCCACCGTTAATACATCATTAACACGCAGATTTCCAGACACGGCTCAGACTTGTACAAAAAGCTGAAGATAAAAGCAAATGGAACGTAAACACGTTGAGAAGCGTAGCAGTTGATTACTGGATCCCTTAATCCCTACGGATGCTCGAAACTACTCACCCCTACCCCCGTTAAATCACAGTAAACTCCGCCGATAATACTACCACATAGAGGCTGCGGCCACAATGTCTATAGCAACCAGGCAAATAACACATGCTTATCATACTAACCGAATAGTAATCACCGGATTTGTAATTAAAAAGGTATGAACTTTTTCATAGATTGCTGCGTGAAGCCGTTTGGGAGGAAACGTTGGGCCTACATACCACGCAAGCATTCACTCAACCATACATATACACATATGCATACTAGCAGACTAACATGAGCATGCGCACGAATAGCTCTATATGTCACATGGCGTAGATTTGTTGCAATAAGCACGATTCGTCGGTCAAATATAATCAGTTTCAGGAAGACCTGCCTTAAGACCCTCGAGATTGTGATCGTTAGTATATATAAAGTATAGAATAGATGTATAGGTCACTACCTCTAAACATGGCGTAAATTTGTTACAACAAGGTTAGATTATATCAGTAAGCAACTCATCGAAAGTCATACTGAAATACCAAAATATAAGTCACGTCATTTTGTCGGTAGTGTTACAAATAAAGCCATGCTTCTACGGGTCAATTATGTTATGTTAAGGCACGCCTATATCAAATGTTTTCCTCTTACATTCCTCTCACTAACACTATTTGTGTTACGTCCAATACGTAGGTAGCTATATGCTGAGGCGCGATAATATGCCAGTGCGATAATTGCCAGAGCACGACAGGCAACTATTCACTGCCTGGTTTTACTCATATTGTTACATCGTATAATTTGAATGACTCAGTACATTACGAAATCTGTAACGCTTAGATCATTTTTGAAAAATGTATACGCCAAATAGGTTTTATAGCAGGTGCCTTACATTTTAAACGGCTTTAATCCATTAAAGGTAAGTGTAATAAATATTGTTTGGCTCTCTAAACTTTAACATTGTACAATTCACCTGTTAAGTTGTTTAAACCACTAGAGAAACAAACCTGAGAAACAACCTGATGTAAAAGATTACCGATTGTTGTGACTGTGTATCCAAATGCTCAAATGCTATATGCATCATTTAACCAAATTGGTGAAGCTTTAGAAACCTTAAAAAAACACCTTATGTGTCTCTCTCCTTTTGAAGCAGTTTTTATGGATCCAAGTAATGGACAACCAACTCTAATAAATTTGAGACAATATATACTCAACGAAAATCACTCTTGTTTATTGGCACCGTTAATTGGCAAAGTTCACACGAGCATTGCGTTGCCAATAAAAGTTAAAAGTGATGGTTTATACGCGCCTTATGCAAAATGCAAAATCATCATAGGGGCGCAATATTGCTTATTTTCAATAAGAAAATTCAAATGAGTTGTAAACATATATACTCTAACTACGCTGAGCCGTTTGAAGTATTCAGAATTATATACTGACAGATTTGACATCGAAAGAACGGAAGCTGTGTGGATTACGTAGGCTTAACTGTCGCTGTTCAGTTGAACATCCCAAAGTACCAGTTACTGAAACCTGAAGAATGAATCAATGGTTGCAGTTCCATACTTCCATATTCTAGCACCGAGAGTCACTAACCATGAGGCATCAATTACCAGGGCTAGCTGTAACGCATATATTAACAGACAGTGATTGCACAGGATAGTTTTAAAGCGCGCCAAAAGCGTACGCAATAAGAAGCGTTATCCAGTTATCACAATAAGTATGTAAATCCTCCAATTTGTCGAATAAAATCTGAATGTAGCCCTTTCAACGAAAGCTCTACGTCATTTGGGTAGATATTTGCAACATAATTGTACAACATGCTTCTGACGAGTGAGCATCTTTAAGTCAGCCAAAACGGCCTACAGCTAGGATTGTAATCAACACGAAGTCGATACCATTATGAAACGAACTATTTCCATAAGCTTTCAATTATGGACGATTATGATCACCGCTTGTTTGCCAGACAAAGTATGAGTGTTTTTGCTCCTTGAAGTATTTAGATACTTTTTTGATGACTGCACTCATTATAATAGTCATACGTCGCGGCTGTCGTATATATGACTGATCACCAATTGTGTTTATTTAGCCAACACCGGTTATGCAGAGAGAAAATGTTATGTTCGAATAAATTTGATTGTCCTTTTGACCTTCATATATATATATATATATGTTTATTGGAAACCTGCAATCCGTGACGAGAATATATATATATATATATATATATATAATATATATATATATATATATATATATATATATATATATATATATATATATATATATATATATATATATATATATATATATATATATATATATATATATATCATATATATGTATATTGTGCGACAAATACGTTTAGTCTCGCAAACACATGTCTGCCGCTATACCGTCTCATGCAAAAACATCGTGATCGTCGCGAATGCTTATCATTTTTATGGACTATAAAAAAAATTGTTACTCCCTTAACTCTTTGTGCATTTTCATTAAGCACTATAGCAGCATTAGATGTGGCTGCTGCTCGGTTTAACATCAAAGCTAGAGCTTGTATTAGGAATCGCTACGCTCGTTGGAAGTTTTATGAATTTATTTGGCAAAGTAAACCCTTGCATATGATGATTTGTATTGGGTGGTACCAGCCGTTAATTACATTGTTTTGCATAAACATCAGCCGGTCCCGTCGCCTGATATATGACGGCCATTTGACCAAATTATGCATTTAAACATGTGTTTTCATTGCAAAATGATTCGACATTCGAAACTTTTTAGGGCATATAATATAAGCAACGATCACACTAGTCCAATGATTTAAATTTTGACCAAATAATTATGAACTTTAGCGGAAATGTAATTTTATAATACAAAGTATTGTCGTAAATGCTCAGTTTCAGAAACCTCCAGTGAACATTTACATTTGTTATGAAGCATTTATTATAATGCTTAATAGTCACCATACACAATCAGTTACCTGTTAGCAAAATGGTTATTATCAGCGGCAAGTGACTTCCTACATCACACACCATGAACCAACCCATGCACTGGCGCATTTTAATTTCGATATCCACCCTTTCGTACTCAAACGAGTGAGGCCTTGTAATATTTTCCGTTACAGCTGATGGCGAAACTTCTGTGAAATGGCGCAAAAGTTGCATTACGATGTGTTTGCATTTAAAGTAGCTATTCGACTTCGGTGCCAGTGAGCTCTTGTCTCCATGATGACGTCAATAAAATCAACCTCTCTACCGGTTCAACGGCTTCTGTAAGGCCTCGTCTATATTATGACGGCCTGGAAGGAAAGCGTACAGGGGTGCCTATGCGATCGCGTCTCGCTGTGAAGAATAGCAACATGAAGGTCGCTCATGAGTCACGTTTGGGAGGATTTAGACTTTGCGCCGTTAACTGTTTCTAAATGTACCTAGCATGTGACATTAGCGTGTGCATTGGCGCAAACTGGAACGCGATGGCAATTTATGAGGGTTTTTTTGGCATTCACCTATGCTAGACCACACCTGTTAGGCATTGTGCAGTGTTCTCGTTTGTCATTATTTGCATATCCGCTGTCCGAATGCATCAGTGCAATACGAAACCGTCGATAGTGTGCAGAGTTTGCAACTCACTGTCACTTGTTCTCCGCTGTGGGTGCTATGTATTATGAACATCTATAGTGCAATATTCACATATTAATCGCCTTAAGTTTGTGTCTTTATAGGAAACTTAATGCAAACTTTGAAGAGTGGATAAATAATCCATACCTTCGTTTTATCTGATATTCGACCGTAGCATGTTTCAATGCTGCAGATCATTTTTAACAAGATTGCATGATCGTTTACCACTATTGTGGTTATGTTATGTAACTGCAATGAAGATAACCAAGCAAGGCCGAGTTAGGAGTAAGCCGTCTCGCTTGTTCGGGCTCGTTCATTAGTAGTGCCTTCAATAATTCGTCTTCGTCTCGCAAGCTGAATAATCAATTATGTACATATTGATGGCGTACGTGTGCGGCAGACAAGCTCTCAAAATGTAAATGCATACGTTTAAAGCATATAGGAATATAAACTGATTTCATGTTTCCTTGTTTTGACCAACCATATTTATCAGTCCTACGTGACTGCATGAATACTCGGCAGACAGTTACACCTTTGTTTACATCATAAAGTGCACGTAAGCCACAACACTAGCCATATTCAATGGCAACTTATCCCTAAGAGACAATTAATCATGGTGAAAAGGCTTATACTTACGCAGGTTTTCTCAAAACATTTGCGCGGAAAACACACTATAACGCACTAGAGAAAATGGCCGCTAAATACTTTTCCGCCCTCCAAACACAGTATGATACACATGAGTTTGAGCTCGAACATTTGTCTGGTGAGCTTATTACAACAAGAGAAGTAGATATTTGCAGGAGTACGTGTCTATTGCTTGTCAGTGTCTGAGCAACAATACGTCCACCGTCCTCCTCCCCGCCCACCAAAGCAATAACAATGGTTAATGTTCTCAAAGGCAACAAGTAAGACAGAATTAGTTGTTGATGACGGAAATCATCGCGTTCTTTAAAGATAGAATTTTGTGTTGTATAGCCTTGCAACAAGGCTGGTAGTATCCACTTTATTTCCCGGAAGATTTTGATATGCAAAAACTATGCATTAATAATCCTATGTCTGCAAAGCGAAATATTGATTCATTTTACGCAGTTTTTGTATTTCTACTTGCTACTTCCAGCCGCTATCGCGTCAATTACTGGTAACACGCTTTGTGTACGTGGAACACGGTAACTACTCTGTTTCCAGGGTATTGAATAAAATACATAACTCATTAATAGTGTTTATCTAGGCCAGTTAGCTTATAAGACTACAATGTAAGTAGATAACATTTTGTTATACTGCATTCTGCATCCGAGGTGACAGTACGAGTAACTAGAGTGCAGTGGGTGATCCAATTTAGCGCAATGTCCCTTATAAAAAACAAAGTTCCGACGAGAAGGTTGCTTGCAGGCTTGTTTAGCAGGTGCGACCTTGAATGAATGTTTCACGGGTCAGGTGCGTCAACTAACATGTCGTCTATATCCTATTTTCGGTAAACCTATTCAATTTGAAACACATCACATCAGATGCTATTTACCAAGAACCCGTCATTTGAACCTATTAACAAAATACATTTACGTGTTGAATTCTCGCGTATGCAGCAGCTTGTCAATTGTTTCCTACGCTGCAGCAGCATGCAAGAAAAACTTCAATTGAACAATGATGTGATATAACGAGCAAAATAACGCCACATGCAAAGAAACTTTTAGTGTCACTATTCGATTGAACTAACGATAAGCGGAACAGTCCAGCGTAAAGCTCTATCATACATTTTCTATATTTTTTATGTATGGAACACTATGGAACGATGTCTATCTATGTCATCACCTCATAGCAATATACTGGCGAATCATTCCGCATGCACCAGCGTACCCTACCAGCTTCTGTTACTACTTGTCAATCGATATACGCGGATTAACGTGACCGGCGCTTCCTAGACACTATGCCACCACAACGTATATCGTGGTCGGCTACGGGTCTACACTCGTAGAGCGCATAAGCACTGTGCATGCATTCGATTTTCTAATAAGCATACAATGTGTCCAATATCAGCAGCTAATCTATGGGCAGGCGTTACCGTGTTCATCTTAACGTACAAAAGTTAGCGATCTAAGCAGCTGTTGCCATCATAAAAAATAAACCATCTTAAATTCTTCTTTTGCACAAATGACACCCCATTTGTTTGGCATGACTGTACATAGTGATCGACGTCATTTGTATTGTAAATCACAGCCCATACCAGTAATTTCTTATGCGCCTCAATCAGAGGATGGCGAGCGAGATCAAATCCTGCGTAAAATGGAGTGTCGGAGGTTATGTGTGGTATCACTACATTGTTCGAGGCGTAACTGATGCTGTGATGCGACGAATGTTCATTCACATTTTCGAAGGTTCCCCTGAGAGTTTTTATCCCGGTTGTTCATAATCGGATCTCGAAATCCGAGATAGACTTACTAACAATCGCTGCTTATCACCCCATATCCGGAGGATTATTGATCGTGGGTGTTGAATATTAAGTGCGGCATGGCTAAGTTTACTGAGCAAGCCAAGTCTTTTGTACGACTGAGATCCCCTGAGGTATGTCATAAAGCATTTGCTCAGGATGCACACGATTAACTACCTTGCCGCGGCTAACGGTACCGTCTACGATTGTGATGGCCCAGTTAGTGTCCTTCTATGATAAATAATCCCCGCATAAAGTCAGCTACCCGATAGCAAAATGGTTATTATCAGCGGCAAATGACTTCATCCGTCATCGAGCACCATGTACCAAGCTATGCACTGGTGCATTTCCATCCCTGATATCGTACACAAACAAAATGGACCTTCCAATATCTTTCCTTTACTGAACATGTAATGCTTAACTGGAATGGTACAAAGGTCTCTGGAAAGTCGTCGCTGCAGCTCATTGAACTCTTTATTGGTGTTTTCGTTCATTCCCGACATCAATACGACTTATGTCTACTATCTGATACACTTGGGGGATTACACTGATGTATAGACACGTTGTTCATTTCTAGGTCACTCATATATATATGTATTTATATGTATACATAAATATATATATATATATATACATATATATATACATATAAACATATATATATTTATATATATGCATGCATATATATATATATATATTATATATATATATATTGTTTATTTACATATATATGCATCCGTATATATATATATATATATATATATATATATATATATATATATAAACATATATATATTTACATATATATGCATCCGTATATATATATATATATATATATATATATTGTTTATTTACATATATATGTATCCGTATATATACATATATATATAAATATATATATATATATATGCATATATATACATATATGTATATATATATATTTATATGTGTATATATATGCAATATATCAATATATAAACATATATATATATATGATATACCTACATATACATATATATATATGCATATATATATATATATTATATATAAATGTATATGTATATATTTATATATATTGAAATATATTTATATATATATTAAAATATTTATATATATTGAAATAAATATATTTATGTATATACATGTTATATATATATAGATATATATAAGTACGAATGCGACTATTTTGGACATATATATTTATATATATATGTATATATATATGTATATATACACATATACATATATATATATATATGTATATATATATATATATAAGGAAATATATATATGCATATATATATGTTTACATATATATATATAGATATATATATATATATATATATATATATATATATATATATATATATATATATCTATATATATATATATATATATCTATATATCTATATCTATATCTATATATCTATATATATATATATATATATATATATATCTATATATATGTGTGTATATCAATATATATTAGGGTGGCTCAAAAAAAAACCTTATCACAATGATTTTTTTTCAGATTTGTAAAATTAATTTTATACCCTCCCGTCTAGCGTTTTCTGGAAAAAATGACGATTTTCAGCTATTTTTCATGTATTATGCAATTCTAAATGTATTACAATTAAGTCTTTCATACTTTCATGATGTTTAACTGTCTAAACATGATTGGTGTATTCTATTTGTATGCTAATATGATGTACTGGGTACAGTTCGGAAGGAAAAAAAGTCATTCATTAAAATAGCAAAAACTCAGACAACAGCTTTATTTATCATACCTTCTTGTTCATTACACAATACAAAAACTGAAGCATATGATCACTGAAATAAGACTTCCTGTCCATTTATGTAGCAACTTCAGTACAACAAAATGCATTTTAGCATGCATTAGGGTTTCAGTCTCAGTCTTAGATTATGGCATTTAAGTCAGCCTTGCGGAGGTATGACAGCCGACAGCGATGATCCGTTCCAACCAATATCAAATCGTCAATATGTCCTGCGTCACGTGTAGCATTTGCGTACTCCTGCACGTCCTTGACGGCACGCTCAGCGCAGTCATTGACCACCTTCAGGTCCCTCACTTCCACTGAGGCATATGCCTTAACTGCATATTAGAAGCCAAGATCATTGCGGGATGCAGGAGCTGTCAGACGAGATTTTAGGATGTAAGCCCGATACAGAAGGGTGATGATCTGCAACATCTTCAAGACCACAGATTTCAACCGGGGTGGCAATGGCCACACATTGCTGAGAATCTGCATCTTCATCAGGTAGAGCGAACTGGCCATGAAACGTGCTGAATGGTTGGCACCTGGTCGTCGCATTCTGAATCCCCTGGGTACCTGCAAAGACAGACAGTTCATATATACTAGTGGTGTTTGATATTTAATTCATGAACAGATTATCTAACTACTTAGGCTTTTTTTTAACTCACATCACCCCCCCCCCCCAGGTAGAAGTTGATGAGCTCTGTCAGCTCACGATAGTCCTCACTCTCTTTCTTTAGTCTTTTCTTGTTGGGCTGACTTACGATGGCGTTTGATGGTAGCTGAACTTGCGACAACTTCTTGCATGTCCCCACCAGCAGCTACAACTTTTGCTGATTCCATCGCTAGGTGCTGTGTGGAAGACAAATGGTATCTGGTAGCCACTTGTGTTGTCAATTTCAATACTGTCTTACGATCCACCCCAGTGCAAGGTATTGTGTCTGTTTTGTTCTTCAATTCCTGCTGGGTCTTTGCACTAGCCACATACTCTGTATCACTGACATCTTCACAGTTCTACTCGTGGTCACTGCCAGTGGGAAGAAAATTACTACATACTACTACTATATACATGCATCTCTAATACTAAAGCCACCGGTACCACTCACTAAACCTCCACCATGTATTTACTTACTGTAGATGAATAGTTTACACACTAAAACAGCTGGAAGTAAATGGTATATACAAAATATACAATTTATTTATGACTAGACTATGCACTAGGTAATAGTAGTTATCCATATGATGTATCCAATTTGTATTTATGTTACCTTTCATTACTTGTGGATACACTGGCTGCTTGAGAAGTCTTGAGTTCTTCCCACCGTCTCCTTGTACCTTCCTTCTGTGCCCTTTGTTCTCTTTGGTGCTGAATCCCGAGAATCTTTTTGTCAACACCTAACATGGATGAAATCTTGGTGTCTTGTAACTGGGACCTGTAGAATGCCAGGTCTTCAATTGCATTTGCATTGCTTGATGCGCCTAACTTCTCCTCAATGTCAGCTGGGGCAATGTTGAATAGCTTGTCAACTGAATCTGAGTAGACTCAACACTTTGTATCATTTTCCTTCAGACGCTGTATTTTTTTCCATTCTTCCAGCATATCAAGGATTTGCTGCTTTATTTTATCCTGTCGCTTGGTTGGCAATGCTGCCCTGTTCCATACTGAAGTTACTTCTTTGGCAAGGTCACCAGCAATGGCACTGTTGGGGTAGTTCTGCGCGGTACCATCTCTCATGCCTCTCCATCTTTTCAGGACATCTTTCTTAGATGGGAGTCTGCATGTTACGAACTGCGCAGTTGCAAGTCCGACAAGAGTATGAAGCAGTCCTGAAGTACTGCAGCTGCTTCTGGTAATATGCCTCTTTTCATTTTCTCCACTGGTACTACTTGTTGCACTACAGGTTTCTGCTGGGATTTCAGTTGAATCATCACTGGAGATTGATCTTTTTGGAGAAGGTTGCGAGGTATCTCTCCTGGGGCGACCACGCTTACGATCGCTTTGTGTGGGCAAAGTGGCTAGACAGGCTGGTACACTTGACGAGCGTGGTTTCCGTCAACTTCTACCAGATTTTCCAACCTTATTACAGCTACACTAACAAATCTGCTTGTTCCTGATAATCTGCACTAGTTGCACGTATTTGCATTCACCACCGAACAATCATTATTCTGCAGAATTCACTCTGTGACATACAGTAATTGTTCTGCCGCATTCATTCAGCACCACACAATTATTGTTTTGCTACTTGCATCTACTGATACATAACATATTTAAGGTATAGAGCATTGTCACAGAACATGTATAGTTGAAGGAGCATAATACAACAATATTATATCAAAGACTTTACCACTAATGCCACTTTTGTGTGTAAAAATGCATGTTTTGCATTAAAATTCCCATTTTGGAGTTGTATAAAAGAACACAAATAGTACAAAACACTTATATTACCATGATAAAAATGTTTAGTCTGTTATACTTCACCTACCTTTAAAATTTGTGAGGAAAATCAATTTAATATGTGAAAAAATATATATTTTGGACCAAAAATCGTCATTTGTCCAGAAAAACGCTACACGGGAGAGTATAAAATTGATTTTAACAATCTGAAAAAAAATCAGTGTGATAAGGGCATCATTAGGCACAAAATAAAACCAGGGAAGCACGCGTTTTAAAAAAAGAAGGTTTTTTTGAGCCACCCTAATATATATATATATATATATATATATATATATATATATATATATATATATATATATATATATATATATATATATATATATATATATATATATATATATATATATATATGTGTGTGTGTATTTATATATAAATATATATATATATATATATTTATATATATATATTTATCAGCGGCAAATGATGTCACACACCATGTACCAAGCTATGCACTGGTGCTTTTTATCCCTGATATCGTACTCAAACAAAAGGGACCTTGCAGTATCTTTCCTTTTCTGATCAGATATATATTTATATGTATAGATGTGATATATATTTATATGTATGTATATATGTATATTTATATATATATGTATATATATGCGTTGATATATATATATATATATATATATATATATATATATATATATATATACATATATATATATATATGTATTTTTTTTATGTATACACATATATGTATATATATATATATATATATATATATATATATATATATATATATATATATATATAAATATACAGGTACAAGCTACATTTTTGTCATTCTGTTTGAAAAATGAACTCGAATGGTAAAAATATGACATACCGCGGGCATCTTAGACACTTCTGCAAGCCAGCAATGCTTTTGCGAAAGTAGCTTATATTGAATCAAGCTTTGTTTGCCTACTTTATCATTTGTCAGACATAGGTTGTTTATATTTGCCCAACGCTATCAGTTTTTGCCTTTTCGGCAGAGCAATGCGAACAATTACTCTCATTTACGCGTTGTGTCGTCATTGAAGTAGGTATTGTTTGCGAAAACCGCAATCGTCTAGGCAAATAACAAAAATGACTAATTTTCGTGCCCCTCAAGACTTTTACCAACGTATGTTTGCGTCCATCGCCCTTATCTTCCGAAGGCATTTACGGACTGTTTGCGAGTTTATATAAAGCTACCAAGAAGTTGTAACTTAGCCTTTCAACATGATGTAAGTCCCTGTTGAAAACAACGTTAAACAATTGGCACGCGCAGTAAAACGCGTTTTACTATAGTCTGATATCTGGGTGAAATAGCCAATGGACCATTATCATCCGTTATATAGCTCCATACGTAATACAGAGAAGTAAACTCACCATCGTCCGATTATCCCTGGCAAGTAGGTGAAGCGTCGGAAAAGTGAAGCTGCCATCTAACTTGTTTGTCGTTTTTTATATTCTATATTTTTTAAACAAAGCATATAAACATCGATCGGCGATTCCTGGGAACGTGCGTTAAGTTTACCGAGAAAGAAATCCCCAATCGTCTGTTTTCGTGATAGGCGATTCTGGTAAATACCGCGTTAGTCATATTTTCATACTATGACCGGGCAATCGGACAAGTAAAATTAGCAGGACTTGCCCGACTGGACAATCATTTTTCAGAGTTAGTGCTCCCTGTAATATGTTATTATTCTTGTTATATCCCTGCTGCTTTACGCCAAACAGATGATATACTTCTTCATAAGTAAGATAACACTTGTTGCGTTAGGCATGGAAGCTTAACGGAATCTTGGACCGTTATCATGTGTATTATATTCTTAGTCATAATTGGAACGTGACGTACATCGGTTGATTTTAAATTCAAATTACTGCTGAGAAAAAGGAAAAAAAGACAAAAAAAAACAACTCTACCAGTTGCTTCTTAACTAATGTTCTAAACCAGCAAAAAAATGGTTATTCATTTGCATTTTAATCCCTTTTCCACCGATAATGGTTACGTTTTCTTTCGGTAATGAGGAACACATTCCGTTGACAGTCAAATTCAGAGATAATTCGACTAAACTCGTACAATCATGCTATTTAGCATGCTCAGCGAGCAGACTGAACACGGTATGTACATTAAGCTGGCGATATACTTTTCAAATACATCAATGAAGGCTGTCGGTAGTCTGGACTTGCCTTAATTCCCCTTTAATATAACTACCAATGGTTGAGTTTTATGCCGCCAAAAATGGAATGGAATTTCACTATCTGTCAATATCATTTAGCTAATTACAAGTATATGCTCCTAATTATAATGTACAAAAGGTTATGTTGCCCTTACAAGTGTTTTCATCTCTCCAGGCTACGTTTAGCCGGAAACATTAAAACTAGCAATGTTCAGCAAAATCCACGCTCCTGGAATACATCTATGACCAACCATACACAGTTATAAGAGGCAACAATTGAGGCTCAGCGTTTTGCCAGGAAGTATGGTTTATGTTGCGTGGTTTATCTCAATGATTTACAATGAGCATTAAAGGCCTAGATCCTGTGAAACGAGCCATTTGTGGGCAGAGTGTTTTGGCCAGTATACAGCAGAGAGATGGCGAAATGAAGGAATCGAATCTTAAATTCGAATAATTGGTTATTTGCAGGGCGACGGAAAAGCCATGAAGATACTTCCCAAGCATAAGATAATTAAAGATATATATGTCGCAATTTGATAAACCACCACATGCGCACTGCTGTTGTTGTCATCGTTGTTGTAAATTGTGCAATGTGTACATGGAAGTGGTAAGACACCGACAGAGGGTATTCATCGAGTGCTCTTCCATAAGGTACTGGGTCTAAGTATGTTATAATTAAACCATTGCACTAATAGGCGATATCAAGTCAAACATGCTGCACATATGCAAACCAATCGAATAAAGAGGTAAACAAGTGGTGTTGCATATAATAATGTATGCATACTCATGGAGGCAGATGTCCGCCTTGTATATGTGCTGTCAATCATAATCTGTGAATTTTAATTTTAAGTATGGCGGTCGAGTTTCCCTCAAAAAAATAAAATAAATGTGAATTCTAAAAAGGCGAGAGTTTCGCTCAAAATATGTCATCGCAGAAATTTCCCTTTCATCAGGCAAGTGAATATGTAAAAGCAAACAGGATAGTTTAATCAAAATTCTTACATTTGATTGACTTTTTTGGAAATATAAACCTGCAATAGTATAAAGGCATTATCTTTGAACAATCAGTGTGACAAAGCAAGTTTGAACACCTAAATACTATGGAGCATTCACGGCAGTGATTTAGATCAGGTGCTTAACGAGACAGGACCGCTGCAATATCTGCATCGTTAATTCCTGTTGGATATTAAAATATACCGCATGTCTCTTATTGACAAAATTTATGAAGAAATTTTTAAGCAAACAAAAATGCCCTGAGCTGTGACTGCGACCCCTGTTAAGTATTCGGAAATACCTCTACAGAGGATTCGGCGTGTTATTCATGCAAATTAAGCTCAATGGAGAGTATATCGTATAGCTTAGTATAAGACAGTAATTGGCTGGACGTGGGATGAACATATATTTAGTTGTGATAGAGCAATACAAATATTCAACTGCCTGAAGTGCATATGTTCTATATTTCGTAACGTAAACCAATGGTAGACATATATGTATTGTTTTACATTATTGGTGATACACCCAGATATATGTTGTATTGGGGTTTTTTTTACAAACACACGACCAAGTTCATTGCATGTATGTTGAACCTGGGGTTAAAATGCAGCATCTTTTTAAAATCCTTCCGAACGTCGTCAATTCGCCTATGCATTTACTCTCCACAGAATAGATTGATTGCATCGGTGATACTTTTAACTTGACTTCCGAGCAGGCTAGAGAAAGCACTTTATTCGGATCTGATTTCATAGAAAGCACGTCGATGACATCTGTTTGTCGAGGAAAGATTTTGCGAACCAAACAAGTAAGGGCTGTGAGATGAAGGATTTCGTGGGCTAACTAACACCTGGCTCCTCTAGTTAAGGATGCCCCTCAATCGTAAGGCAAGGTACTTCATAAATTTGGAAAGCGGCCAAATGAGGAACCAAATTTGTATGCTCTGCATAAATTGGGCCATTATCGAAATTCAATGGAATTCCAACAGAAAACTGATACCCTGAAATACTTCGCATAAGTGCATACAGTATGATAATATACACGCGTAGTCATGTCTCGACATTGCATAATACAGACACTCAAAATATACATTTATGTGTCGCTTGAAAGTCATCTATCTCATTGTATGATGATTGAATATAGGTGAAGCGTTCACGAAAATATAACTACTAACCATGCTGAGCCCGTGTAATTGTCTGGATGACTCCGCATCATATCCAGATCAACATATGACATTTTGTATGTGTGCGGCATCAAATATAATAATTAAATTAATACCATCTTCATAAACGCCAAAAGGATACTATTCGGCAAAACAAGATAGAAAAGCAGGCTTGAATACTGAAGAATATTTCCGTAGGTAACTACATGATTGCATTGCCTTTTAGGTCTAATGTCGAGCTGCAACGGTTTAAATGTGTCATTTGCTCAGCTCTAACTATTCTCATTCCAACATTGGTTCTGTAATACAGTATTCATTAGCATCATTTTCACAGGGATGTCAAACGGCTCACAATAGATTGATCTTGTACAGAGGAATGAAAGTAGTGGTAGCCGCGGGGACATATCGCAAAGAGGAAGCCATTTCTAAGGTCCTATACATAGACTTGGATGCAACTTTTGGTCTGGTTTTATAATGGAGAACGTACCAAAGATCCCTCTAAGCAAATGTCAATGATAAAGCAGACGACCCGTTTTTTAATAATAATATTAGTGTTTTCGGGCATGTTGATGCTGTGTTCACATCACGTCTCAATCAGACCTGCAGGAACCGAAAAGTTAAATGTCGAAGCTCCCACGGACTGCAAAATCGAATATATCGAATATGCGTTTTCGAAAGCGCTTCCACATTTAGGATGTGTATCTGCATCAGCCAATCCGAGCAAACAGCAGCTTTTGTTTGTCAAATAAGTTATTTGTTAAACCCAACGAGTAAATGATGTATGTATGAATGATTTAGTAGGCTAACTAACGCGGGCTTCGTCTATTCTTGTATGCCAGTCAATCATAAGGCAATATACTTCGGACATTAGGGGAGCGGCCCAGAATTAGAATAAAAATCCGCTTTGTCATTGTAACTATACGTATATAAAACGTAGCTACATCGTATTGCAAAAAGAGGCAGGCAGCAAGACACCAATATATAGCAAATTGCCACAAATGCCAGGTACAAGCTCATCTAGTATGTTACCCTGTAGCCGCTTTTACAGACGGTAGTATGCTTAGTCGTTCTTAGCTATAGCATAATAAGGAGAACAAAATATACATTACGGAAGCGAATTTGTATTAAAGGGATTGTGCTTCATGGTTTAATAATTGTATGTTAAATTATCATGTTTTAAAGTTTTGTCACCATAGTTAGCTTTTTATTCGCCAAACTTCGGACGTCCGATGATGTGGTTTAGGTTCCAACCACACAGGACATCAGAGTCAAATGGAGTGCAACCTATACATCAGTGATTACAGGTCATTGCGGCTGAATTGTCCATTGTTAAATGGTCGGTGTTTGTTTTAGTTACCCTTGATATATTCATTTGAAGTAGTTTTTCTACCCCTTTATTCGTAACTTTTCAGATCAGATAATCATTATGAATATTGTTCATCGTACATCGGTGATTTCGAAGAGCGTCAGCGTTTGCCGCTCATCCAATCTGTATTTTAGAGTTCGAAGTAAAAAGTCCAACTGCAGCGCGTACGATATATGGCATCCTGTATAGGTCAAACAAAACAATAATCAATTTTGCAGACATCTTTCTCGAAGCCTGCATGCACCGCTGGATCACATCGGAATGAACGCTAGTAACATAAATACTGTAAGTAATGACTGGCCAAGCGCGTCATATAGACCCACCACTTATCTGACGAAAACCGTGCGAGAAATTGACTAAGTAGTAGCTATTAAATGGGCCGAATGAGAAAATTGCCTAAGTTATACTGATGACGACGAAGAGCTTTATTGCGAGATCATATTCAAAAGGCTGAGTGCATATGCAGGCGCCATTGAAGTATATTTCCAATTCATCCAACTGAATACCTGGTGTCTAATATAGTCAGAAATTGTATCGGTATCTTGCGCATTCGTTTTAACCTGACGAACTTACAGGAGTTGCAGATCTCAACTGCAGTTGTCATAATCCAATATAAACCACTTACACGATAAGCGACTTTACCCAAGCATGATAAGGAAATGAGGTTTCGTAAGCATTTTGCCATTTTGCTGAGATAATAATGAAAACAATGAGCCAGAAAGATGTGGTGTTAATGGAGAGGACTATTTATGTTTTACAATTACATAAGGAGAATCGAGTCTATTCTGAACAATTAGTTCCTTATCTCTACTGTATATAAGCTAAATACGGTACTACCTTCTTGGCGGTTAGCTAGACTTTCCAGGAAGCTGATTGGTGTTTGTGTCAGCATTACAATATTTTACCCAGCTTTGACTGACAAAACAGAAAATAACTGTGAACTTCTGAATTGTTTTCGAGTGGATATCAACGGTTCGGTTGATTTGAAGGAGCGTCCACATTCGATATTCAACCTCTGAGATTTAGTAGTATGTTGCAAACAATAGGTAGTAAAACAACAGGTAGTAGGGTACAGGAATGGTTGAACAATCAAAGCATAAGACGATAATAGATTCAACGTTCCCCAAGCCCTTCATACAGCGTGTGAAAGCATCAAGAGCTGCTGAGTGAGCGCTATGTTTCATTATTACCTACGCCTGATGCATGGTCAGTACCGATGATTGCGCACCTAACAGCCTCCTCTGTCACGGCAGTAGTAATTGCTGATGTATTAATAGTCGCTCGACATGTCGGCATAGCTGATCCGGCCACTTCCCAAGAACCGGTTAGTATAAATCTCTATGTTGCAAGTGGGTACAATTTCTGCGGACAATATAATGCAATTTAGACCATTTACAGCCGAATGTTACAACAGTTATCTGCACGATGAAGACGTCTCTGGCGTTTACATAACTCTTCCCGAAAAAAACCCCTTTTGCTTTGAATGGAGTGGATAAGACTTTCCTTTCGAATCAAAACGCATATCAACAATATAGTTGGGGCACAAACATTGATGTCAATACCTGTTCCTGGTAATTGATTGTGAATATGTATGGTTAAGCATATGTTCTCAATTATATCAGTGACCAATAATGTGAATCTATAGGGATAGTTGTATACATACATACATCTATACAGATATACATCTGTACATACATATATGCAGATATACATCCGTACGTACATACGTGCATCCAAACATTGATATACAGATGAATGCATATATATATATATATATATATATATATATATATATATATATATATATATATATATATATATATATATATATATATATATATATATATATATATATATATATATACATTTATATATATATATATATATATATATATATATATATAATATATATAATATATATATATATATATCTATATATATATATATATATATATATATATATATATATATATATATATATATATATATATATATATATATATATGAAATAGCTATAGAAATCCGAATGTTTATCTTTCTCAGGCTAAAACAATACGCCAAAAAAGACAATTTGTATATTAGAAACACTAGTGTAAAACCTTATGCTTTCTCATATGCGACTTAATACGTGGATATATGTGCCTGGTACTCGCTCATTGTTCAAAGCCCGAGCTTCGATTAGGTTCTCGCTACAATGGATCATATTTGGCAATGAAACACCTTTCACGTAATTTGATATGCTTTTTTACGTATAAGGGGATTGACAAAAGGATTTGTGATTACCTCCCCACTAAATGTATCGGATTATTTATAATCGCTGCTCACCAAAAACGATGGCGTTATTGGCGATCGGTTTAAGCCATAATGAAAGCCTAATTCCGTAAGACCTAGATATCTGTGTTGCATTTGAAGTTTCATACAGAATGGTGCAATAATCTAGTAAAAGAGTTCATTCTCGTGCGTCTTATCAAGGTGTTGATGTTAAATTACTATGTATCGAGACACAACTGATCAGAAAATATCGAATATTATTTAGAACATATCTAAATATATCGAAAGCATTGCATCTACAGCCCCTATGAATGCGAGTCATTTTTTATCAGGATACATGTTATTCATGTTTAACATCCTTCCATTTGCTTCCTCAATGATCTCATGAAAGTAATATAAGTATGCACTTAGCATGCGTTACCGCAGAAAAAACATCCGACATCCGAAACATTTCAAAGCAAATGATAATAGCAGCGATCAATTTAATACCATTAAAAATTTTGACCGAGTAATTAGCAACCTTAACGCATTTTTAACATCTTATTGCTTAAATGTATATTTGCCAAGCATTAATCACGTGGTTTGAATGTTGATTGTGTTGCCACTTCGCTGCGCTATAAATTAGGCCATGGTAAGCGCATATCACATCCATTAGTCTATTTTCAATTTGCTACGACTATTTCTCGCAAGGATGCCCTAGCCATTGCTGCACGTCGTGTAAAGTATGGAGGATAAGCGAAACGTAGGTCAGTCATATGTATTTTAGGGAAGAGAAGGAATAAGCGGGAGTTCTTACTTCTTCAAAATGCATTTATTGTGTGAAAGAGGCAACAGCGCAAACTGGGGTTTCGGTAGCCATTAATGAGTTTTGTTTTGCATTCAACCACACAGCGTTGTTTAAGCATTGCTATGCGGTAAATGCCTCTTGCTGACCATACCTGTAGATATACCACATTTCATGGTAAATTAGATCAGATGCCTGCCAGTCGTTGCACAGTGTTCACATTTGGCATCATCAAATTCCAGTGGAATATTTCACTTTGCAACAAAGAACCTCGGCTAATTTAAACAATTGTGAGGGGGGAGCGGCTACTTAAGTTGTTTTTTTTTTAGCTATCAGTAGATAAACTATGTAGCTATGTTTGAAAAACGAAATAAGTGAGCGTGGTATGGTGGATCTTATTGTGACTTGCAACGCCTTTAATTGATAGACTATAACTTCATCACACCAATAATTGATAGACTATAACTTCATCACACCAATAATTGATAGACTATAACTTCATCACACCAATAATTGATAGACTATAACTTCATCACACCAATAATTGATAGACTATAACTTCATCACACCAATAATTGATAGACTATAACTTCATCACACCAATAATTGATAGACTATAACTTCATCACATCAATAATTGATAGACTATAACTTCATCACACCAATAATTGATAGACTATAACTTCATCACACCAATAATTGATAGACTATAACTTCATCACACCAATAATTGATAGACTATAACTTCATCACACCAATAATTGATAGACTATAACTTCATCACACCAATAATTGATAGACTATAACTTCATCACACCAATAATGGATAGACTATAATTTCATCACATCAATAATCACGGGACGTTGGTAATAGTAAATTTCACAGGGGCATGTGACAAAATAGTCACGTACAATGAATTACGCCATCACAAAAAGCATTTTAGATAAATGTCAGAGTCATTGTATACACTTGAGGCATTGCATACACTTATCATGGTATGTATCAACCTGGTCATGTAAATACAGCAATACACGTATCGCGTAAACGCTCCACGCTAAATGACGTTTATTCTCAATTCCGCTGCAAGAATAAATGGGCTGCAATACGGAATCGTCGATAGGGTTGGGGTAAGGCAGCTTGCATTCACCTATTGTTCCGCGGATGTCTGTATTGTGTTCATCAAAGGCGCTATATATGCATATCCGATGATTCAGGCTCAAGTCTTCATATGGCTCTATCCCCACGCCTAATGCAAACTTGGAAGAATGCATAATTCATACCTCTTTTAGCGTTGTTATCATTCGTACGGCTCATTTCAACCTAAATTTGCATAATTTCATCACCGTCTTGTTTACATCGTGAACATGAGAGGACGAAATGTACTTGTACTGGTACCTGTATACTAACTCCAACCGATTGATGATTAGGGTAAAGTAAGTTGGGATCACTAGGCAAAGGGGAATGGCTTCGAACACTGACTGAAATAGCAACCATCTTTAGTCATATATGGTCGATAGTGTGTTTATAAGAAATATTCCTGGCAAACTAGCTTACATATCTCACTGTTAATAAGTGTGGGTCACTAGAGATTTATGTGCATATAAGTCATTGTTGGTTGTTATATCTCTTAGGACTGAGAACCTCAGCATAAGTGTAAATCTGCAGATTTAGGTAATATATTCGTCTCATGTAGCTTTGATCCCACGCTTAATGCATGCTCGGAATATTTACGCTTAAAGCAGGTGCAACCTATTGTCAGATATATATCTGCTATGTGTTGTACTTCTGCTTTAAAGTATTTGGTGTCAAGTCACTGACACTAGGATAAAAAACCAAATCGGTAAAGGAAGGTAGGGTATTAATAATCATGCCAGAGATAATGCAAATGATGAAGATGTGCACAGGCTTTGCAAAAATGCGAAAATGTTCGAAGCAACGATGGTTTCTATTTATGGTAGACAAGTGAATAATCGGAACCGCTTATGGTATGTTAGTGGTACATGTATGTCACTTACAATAAGCTGGACTTATATAATATTCATGCTGAAACCAACTTAGTATCATTGCAATGTTTAGTATTGCAGTTATTTGCTTCAATGAGCGCTTGCACTATTTTGTGAAATCCGCCACGAAAGTTATTAATCATTGAAGTAGGTAATGTTCGCGAATACCACCAGTCAATGAGGCAAATTAGGATTATGAACAAATGTGTACGTGCCTTTCCAGCCTGTTAGCAACGTTTGGTATGTTACATGTATTTTATAGACTGCTAGCGAGTTTAAATAAAGTAGCCATGCAATTTGTACCTTTTCGACATGAAGTAAATCGCACTTGATAGTAACGTAAAACAATTGGCACGCGCTATTTCATCTATAGTCAGCTAAATGAACCTAAGACTAAATGCATCTATTTCATCCGGTACAGAGCGCCATATGCAATATTTCAACATTTTTATAATCTCCCTCAGTTGATAAAAAAACACCGTGATACACTCCTTCAATGTAAGCTAACGCTTGCTCGGGCGCTAGAAAGCTAAATTCATTTGCGGGAAATATACCGACAGCGATCTTCTTATGCATTCGCAAAAAAGGGACCAAGGTAGCTTCCAGATAATTCACCCGAAGTGCATTTGTAGCTGAAAACGCAAACCATGTTATATATGTGTAGTTCAACTGTGTTTATATGTCTGAGCTAATCTATTTTCAGCTATATAATCGCGTTGACATCTCAAATATTTCTTGTTGAATACAAAATGGAAATTAAACATATAGATTATACTCTGAGCATGCTTACATGCATTTACACTCTACTTATATCAAGTATACCTTTTTGTGTCACAATTTTGGCTTATGCATGTCCATGCCGAAGGAGAAGCTGATTTGCAATTACAATACTGCCATGGAAAATTACGAAAGGTTGCAATGCAGTTTCGCAAGCGGGTTAAAACCTATTCACAGCCAAAGCGTTCAATATTTAGGTAACTAACTGCGAACCCTTAGTGGTAAAGAATTTCTAATCTGCTGGCAAAACACAAATGAAGGAAACACAATACAACCTTTTGATTTGTTGTATGGTGTGGAAAGTCGATAATTAAACTGCGAATTGCTTTAGTTTTGAATCAGAACCTCGAGCTATACAAATAATCTATAGTCTTTTTTTCATCTAAATATATGAGTCGGACATTTGAGTGCTCTTGAATTTATATTACAGCAGCAAGAGCAAAAATATCCTGAAACCAAACACGATACCAGTTCGTCGCTAACACGATTCAATGCCAGCATTCCGAAATATTTATTCATTTGTACCACTAAAACGAGCTTTTGCTTTGCAGTGTTAGCTTTTCAGGAATTATGGTGGCGCGTTCTTTGTGCAATTAAACATGTTGGTATATTTGAAGGTACCAGCTAATGCATTTCGTAAAGATGGGCACATTCCAATGTCGGTCAAATTGAGATGCAGACTACTACAATAACGACTTGAATCTAACAAAATGGTGCTATTCAGCATGCATAGCCAACAGACGCAACATGGGAAGTACATTCAGCTGGCGATTTACATCTCAAATACATCAATTAAGGTTGTCGGCTGTCTAGACTCTCCCTGATTTCCCGCTCAAACTGGTTACCATTTGTTAGGTTGCATGTGGCTAAACAGCCAACATTTTTACCATTCTTTATGGCCAATTGCTAATATGCTCTGATTGATAATAAACAAACGTTGATCTCCCAAGTGTAGCTGTAGCTGTACAAGTTAATTAGACTAAAACATTAAAACTAGTAATCAGCAGCAATAATGCACCAGGATTGTAGCCCTTAACATTCGCATTAATGAGAGACAGCAATCCAAATTCGTATTATTTATTGATAAAATGGTTAATCATGCTTGAAACTAAGCTCAACGTCAGGGCGACGGAACAACTATTGTTACAGCAATGAATTTGTGCCAAAAGTCGTCAACGTATGAGGTCATCGGATATCAGTATATTACCATACTACCGGGATACATATCCGTCATCTTTGCTTAAAATTGTGCACCTGAATAATGTAATTATCGGGTGCTTTTCCGTGAAGTAATACAAAATGAAGTCTAACTTGCAATGAAACAACAAAACGATAAGAGTGAAGTAGTAAAAGTTGATAAACTGTTTTGGCGCAGGCCTGGATCACGGGTAGAGCTCGATGCTCTGAGGAGGATATCTTTATCTGTGTATGTTTGTTTGTAGATACTGTAACTTTGCTTGGATATGATTTTTATGGACTATCGGTTCTTATCATTATATCGATCGATCAAGTCGCCAAGTTGGATGCTAACACCAAATATATATATATATATATAAATATATATGCTAACACCAAATATGTATATATATATATATAATATATATATATATATAATATTTATATATATATATATATATATATATATATATATATATATATATATATATATATATATATATATATATATATATATATATATATATATATATTTATAGGATATGTCATGTAATATGGGACATCGGCCTTCCAAGCATATTTCACAGAAACGGATTGCATATTCATAATTACATACTTCTCATTCTCTTAAATCTAAATATATATTCTATTTTATGGTTTTTTTTCTATGTCAATACGCTTTTTTAAAAGTATAATGCAAATATTGTTAGGACGTATACGATTCATATTTAAATTAAAACAAACGACATAGGATAGAGAAGAAGTTGGAGAGAAGAAGAAAGAGGAGGGAAGAACATTACAACAAGCGTTAATGGATAACAATTTTTTAATAAGGGGTTGACACGATAGCATTGTCTAAAGCAGTATCAAGGCAACAAAGTGTGACCCAAAGTTTGAGTGACTGAAATGCACTGCTAATGAGTGAATGAGAGATAGCGTTGATAAAGTCGGAGCACCAACTACTGTGGTGCTGAAGAAGGTCGTAAGACCGCCTGCGCGATAAGCCTCGAAGGAGGCCGAATAAAGGGTCGGATTCAACCCGAATGCCATAGAAGCCATTTGAGGCGGGAGGCAAAGGCACGTACATGGTTTAGGATGTGAGGGATGAAAGCTATGAATATTGTGAGAGATGAGTCGCGATCTTGAAGAATCATTTTGTGTTGCGAGTCCAGCTTCAGTGAGGCGAATATTTCCACCAGACAAATGTCGACTAGGGGCGAAGGTAGTCTTGGAAAGAGGGACCACATTTCCTTTTCTTAAGAAGCGAAGAAGTGGTGAGACTGGCAGGTAATACAGTCAAGTCTTCCTGCTTAGTAAGGAAATTTCGCGACGGCGAAGATCCAAGAGACTAAACCAGGGGGACGCCTTGACAGGAAGCACAGTGAAAGAGGAGGGTAGATAATTGATTAAATTGGATCCAATGTAAACCTAGACATGTCATTGGTAACTTTGAACTCTTGTGTGCGACGGAAGTGGATAGTCTGTGGAACTCGTATTGATGGTCCGGCGACAAGTGCCACCTGCTAAGATGGTCGGCCAGTTTATTATGTATACCGGAGAACCAAGAGGCGCAAAGTTCTAAGGCGTGGTATACAGTACGATCAAAATCAGTCTGGTTCGAGGGGTAAACAGTACGATCAATATCAGACCAAACATTGTGCCATATTTGAGTACCATATTGAACCATTGGTTCCATACAGAACCCTGGAATAACAATCATTTTGAAGAGTGTAAGTAGGTCACAGGTGGTCGTGTGTGTGACGCTCAATGTTGCATACATTTAATGTATTGTGAAGTTTGCAAACGAAATCGGCGTCGTCAACTTGTTGTACAGATCCTTTGACCAATCAAAAACCTCCATGCTTGTTGATGACCACACACTTGTATCAAAAACCTCTCCCCAAATGTTCAAACAGAGAAGAATTTAAGCGATGGCATTGAATGTCGCGGACCAGGAACGCATGTCATCAGACCGAGGGCAGGTATAGTATTTTCATGTGCTAATTAAAAGCGAAGTCGTCTATACATCCGTCGAAGAAGCTATATTGACCAAATTGACCAGCAGTTCAGGAGCGGACCCACATTGAAATCAATGGGCTTCATGACGAAATCTGTACTCATTTTCGAATGCGCTCAGGATAATTATTTCAACCCATAAACTTTTACGAGAGACTTTTGGTAGCATATTTAAATTTCTTAGCATTCCCCAAAATGTATAACATCTTGTATTTAGTTATATCTCTTCTTAATTCTTCAAATACAAGAAGGACTTACTACCCGTTGTTTAATTTTTGGTAGCTTCACTGGTGTGAAGGTCGTTTAATGGGAGTGAAGGATCCGCTAGGTCCTATCCCTTCCCCCTCTCATGACGGACCCGTCCATATCCCACCCTGACCAGTTCTGCTTTGTAATGCCAATTTGTGAGGGGTATATAAAGGTGACATCCTCCCTGCCAAAGTACCTCACTTCTGAATGCCCTGATACCTGTATACTCGTCGTTCGATTCGTTAGAATCCACAGTAAGTCTCTTAAAGGACTAAAATGGACCTTTAAAGGCCACACTCGACCAACATACCTCAGGGACACAAGACTTAGTTTGGGCTCCTGTCAGATTTTATTTTATACACATTGACCAGTAAGTTACGCACAATTTAGGCAATTAATTGATGACCTCGCGCAACGGATATAGTCAAGTAAAAGGAAACTGCAGTCACTGGTGGGCAAACTGAACTGGGCATGTCAAGTCGTAATGGCAGTGCGCACGTTTCTTCGACGTATGATTTACCAAATTGACATATTATCTGACGCGAGGCATAAGATCCTTCTTGACAACGAGTTTAAGCTGGACTTTGGATGGTGGCAGGCGTTCCTCATCACGTTCAATGGCATATCAGCCTTGCCATATCCAAGGCCGGTGCATTCACAGTGAGTTGTGGCGGAACTATTCTGACGGATTACTTTGATTCAGCCTGGTAATACGACTGGCCACATCAACAATAACGAAGCACTCGCGGTGGAATTGGCCTGCAAGAGATAGGCCCCTAACTTAGCAAATAAAACGTCGTCCATTCCGACCATATGACAGAGGTGGCAATTTTGAACAAGGGCACGTGCCACAACGGTTATGTAATGAAAGCCTTGCGGAAGCTGTTTTGCCTTACAATTCAGTTCAACTTTGAAGTGCGAACGGTGCATATTCCCGGTAAGGATAATACGATAACCGACGCAGCGTCCAGGTTACACCAACCGCATTATCTAAATAAGTTGTATTGGGAGCTATCTTTATCGTTCTTCCTTGCCACCGTAAATCGACACACGTCCTTTTCATCCTATCTGTCAGTCTTCAAACAGCTTCAGCCCTGTATTAAACTGAAGGAGAGCTGAATGACTAAGTATTCGCCTATCAAAGCACAGTTTCTCATAGGCCAAACAACGATGTTATCGGAGCCAGAGAAAGGTCCTTCCTAGCTTTCTGCAACGACATCCGTTTCCAACCAATCCACCACGCTTTGTAGATATGCGCACACCTTGTAGATAGAGCTGCATTCTGCTCCGTCAAGCAGAACCTCGATGTAATTAGAATAATGCACTTAGTATTAGGTTTCCCTGACCCCATTGATGATAATTGGTCACTGTCCTCTGAATAGCCCAAGACGAAAGCACCTCTGTTAAGCTTGAGCGCTCGATTCCCCCTGACATCCTCCTCGCCGTTACATCAAAGCTTGACCAAACGTCCCCGCATAATAAATGCTTGTGGGCTGCTTGTTTGGTTCTATTCTTAACAATGCTCAAAAAGTACAACGTATCCCCCCCCCCAACTTTTACGGCTGCTTTCGAGCCTTCTTAATACCTCAGACGGTGCGATTTTATTATGCACCCTGGCGGCCTAAGCCACAGGGCCGTAGTACAAATTCGCTGGTGCAAAACTATTCAGCTGTATCAGCGGGTGCTACTGTGACACACGCCTTTTGCTGCACGTGTAACGCCTCACTTCAGGGCCCCGCTCTCATTACAAGGACCGGTGATAAGAGACGTCCAGCCCATCTGTTGTACATGGTTTTTATCTCCGAGCTCTAAGAAATATTGGGCGTCATCATCTCCAACCCTGACCTCTGCATGGGTCATAGTATCCGGCGGGGAGGTGCCTCTTGGGCGCTGCACAAGGGTCTTCCAGGGGAGGCTATCAAAATTCTAGGCGACAGGAACAGTTGAGTCTACCACTCCCATCTCACTCTCCCTCTCAGAGCTAAAACCTCCACTATTAATCAATTTTCCACTAACCTACCCTACTGAGTACCATTGGCTCCTTGGGTAATATTATATAGATTATCCTTTGTTATGCCATATTACATAATATTAATGATCATTTTGCACTTACGAACTACGATCTTTATGTGATATCCCAAAATATATCTGAAGTTAATTTTTGGGGTCTGCACATTAGGATAATACGAAATGATGTATGCAACAACAGGCATATAAATGAGACCAGATCAAAAATCCTGACCGCGTATCTGGCGCGTTGCCTGAACTCAATCGCCATTTATCACCTTTAAACCATAAACATCTAATACGTTACGCAATAAACATTATATTCATTCGTACCCTTTAGTACATGCATGTGAATTGATAAGAACTGAAGAGGAAGGCGACGCCAAATTTGACAGTCGATGGCGTGAATAGCGACCCCTGTGTGAAAATCAGTTATGTCCGAAAAGGTGGGTTTGATTCGGAAGCTACCTTCATTATTCTGCAAATGTCCAAACTGAAGCAGTCAACTTTCCCTTCGAAGTTCAACTATGGTTCGTACAACCCCAAGGCTACCGATCACCCTCCACATTCCCGAGCAGGATAAAAGAGAGGAGAGTGGCGGTGAAAAGCTTGACCAATCCGGGTGTGTCCTAACGACATTCACGACTATAAACTAAGTCAACGTTTTCCTCAGTACCTACAGCATGCACGTTTCACGAGTTATCGCCCACCGAACTCATTATGTAAAATGTAAATGAATCCATTGTATTCATGCTGTGGGCGACTCTGATTTCGAGGGCCAATTAACCATCTAACTCTCTGGGACAGCCTGTAGTTTAAGATATAACAATTTGCTTTGTGCCATTTCCAATAAACCAAAAGCAACCTAGAAAATTATTCATGTAGAACCTCAATTATTTGTATTTGCCTCCAGTATTCAATATGTGTTTTTAGCGGTAATTGTTGGATTACGTTTATACAGGTACATCAACAATTGAAAGTTTGTAAGTCTTATCGATCTCCTATATTGTTTTGTAGCCCAATGAAGTAACAAGATACGTGGTAAAAACCGGGTAGAATCGCAAGCGCTCCATTATGTTAGCGTAGCGTCAAACATGTCTGCCACAGACAGTGACCCCAGTCTTGACAAATAGTTGTCCTGAACCTGGGATGACATTAGGGCCCTACCCACCCGACATTCCCGTCGCGCCGCTATTCCTCGCCAGCTTCCAGACATAACCCGCCTGATCGAAATGATAGGCTTCTAGAGGTAAATCGTCACGCAGTTCGCTTAAATGCCTGATCTTAATAAACGTGCTATTGAGTATTTAATAGCAAGTAATTAGCCCCTTCCTCTTTATCGCCCCCGCTGGCGCTCTCTCCGTTTGCGTTCCTCGCGTGCCCTTTTCCTCCCGCAGGGTTTACGACTTCCATCGACGTTTATACCCGCGCGCTTTCTCTCGTGGTTCACTTTGCTGTCCTTCTTGGTCCCTCCTACCTACCTCCTATTATAAACCCTTTCGTTTCTGCCTTGTTGTTTTTCTTTGCGTCTTCCTTACTCCTGACACTCAGGCCTTCCGGTCTTTCAGGTCATTCCCCATTTATCTGCTCTGCGCAGCGGGGTTCTTGGACTTCCTTAAGCCCAATAAAGCGTGTATATCAGTGAAGTTTACGCACACAGAATCGGCTTCCGTGGGTTGTGCTTGGCTGCGAATGAGACACACCTGTTCATTACATGTCACTCCACATAATGAAAATCATCATGTATATCGGGTCATTGTGAACGCATCGAATATAAAGCATGCGGGATCTGTTCTTCAGTCACCACCGCCGCAGCTCTTAAGCCATAGTCGATATTAGTAATGCGACGGGGGATCTATTGAATATTTGCCCAAGCAAATACACTTCTTCTGGTAGCCATGGTAACAAACAAAAGTCGTTACAAGTGTTTTACGTGGCTTGCCGTTTCCTTTTGCCTACTTTATTCCAAGACGCTAGGCAGGAAAGCGTTACGGGTCAGAAAAAAATGCTGAGTTGCAAAATATCAGAGCGGGACACTGGTGACCCACAACAATCGGTGATTTCATATATGTATTAATGGCCCAATAAAAAATATCTGTTCAACAAGAACATCGCACCTCAAATGAGCTACGTTTCCTAGATTCATCTCGCTAATAAATAGGTAATATTGTACCAGTGAACAACAAACACAATGACATGCATGACTCTTGAACCGCAATAATATATCTCGCGGTGACCAAACATTTAAATGCCCCTCGCTCCTTTGTTTTCACATCCCTTCGAGCATGCCGCAAATTGTTTAGTCATTATTAAGAATGATAGACCTCACAAAATTCAACTGTTCGTTGTTGATTACATGTAAATACAACATCGAATTTCTGCAACCCGTACCGCTCGGCTTCACTGTCAAAACTTTCGATTGTCAACAGAAGCGTTTATCTGATTGAATGAAGAAGATCACATGTCTAACAGCAGCCGTGTTCAGAAAACGTTTTGCGGGATGTTGTATAACAACATTTTATGGCAGATGTATGATGAGTGGCGCCATCTGGTGCAGCAGCTCTTGCAACACTGTGGGCGATTTGACCGACAACCACTATGGGACATGTTATTTTAGCTAAATTAAGCGATCATGTAATAAAGGTCATTATACAATATCCCGTATAACAAACCAATGTCCCACAACGTGGGTGAGGGAACACGAGTATTATCCCACAATACAGGCACCGCCAAAGTATATATATATATATGTATATATATATATATATATATATATATATATATATATATATAGATATATATATATATATATATATATATATATATATATATATATATATATATATATATATATATATATATATATATATATATATATATATATATATATATATATATATATATATATATATATATATATATATATATATATATATATTACCAAATGGGGTAATCCGGCGCCAAGGCCTTTTTAACCCAAGCAACATATGATTCAGGTGTTCTGTTTTATCGTAGCTAAAACGCAGTAATGCACATATAATATATTTCAGTTTGCAGCGAACATTGATGTAATCAGCTCATTCGGCTTTGATTATAAAACCAGTTATCACAACATCAAAATGCACAACAATACACTAAATATTGTCAACAACGCGTCATCTGCCAACATCTTTCTCTGTGATTGTGGCGACCTTTGAATAGCCATATTTTTGTCATGTGCGCAAAGATATTTTAAATTAATTTTCCATGGTTACACCAGACCAATGTCGCATCCAGGTATACTCATGGTACTATAGACATGCCTTCCTCTTTGCGACATGTTACTGCTGCTGCCAGTGTTTCTATTTTCCGGTGATGCTTACAAGATAAAGATACTTTGCAACGTGTGACATCAATGTGAAGCGAGAGTAACCATCCAAGGGTGAATACATTAAGTGCTGTATGCGAATTTATAAGCACTCTAGTGCTAGTTACATTGCTCATGGTTGATTTGCACCATCTGGAAAATGATCGAAGCTTATAACTACATATTATCTACCAATATAATATTTATTTCATTAGAGTGCTGTCAATGTCTTATAAAATATGTTTGAAAATATTTGCTCGATATTCAGTTTATACGACCGCATAACACTTCATCGAATAATATACATAGTTGATAGCATCAAATGACCGTTCTAATTCATTTTTGAAGCCTTTGACAACCATAAAACAGGACATGTGGGTAAATGACAGAGCTTATGAGAACGTCTCAACATCAATAATGCACCCTTAAATTTTTACTCACTATGTATATTCAGTATCTTCAGTTATAAGGTAGCAGCAATGGAAACTCCATAAATAGGGTCCATTTCTTCCTCTGCCGATATTTCATTTGCTGCCGTTCACCAGATTTAGAGAAACTGGCACACATGATAATTTTTGGTAGACAAGAGTCAATAATGCATCCACAGCTGAATACGTAGTACGATTATGCATCCATGGATGCAGCGTACGAAAGAGTTATTTACGCAAAGAAGCAGACAAATGAGAGACATAATGTTTGCGCAATTGTGACAATAACTGGGCTTGAACTGCTTGGTTGGATTAATTATTGCATTGTGCCGTGTGTGTGTCTAGCTCTAACAGACAATTCTCATTTTACTTCTGCGACTAACTAAATCAATTATGATGATGTTGCAGATCTGATCAGTGATCGAAGAAAATATTGAGCTCTCGTGACTTATAAGTTGATAGATAAAGTCGCCATGAAACTACAATATTGCTACTTTTGTAGTAGAATATGCATCGTTCTGTAACCTTTATCTTTTGTAGTTCTCGATATTTCATCATACAGTGTCTAAGAGTAATATTAAATATTCCGTTGTTGTACATAGTTTCGGACGTGAATTGATATTAATGGTTTTTATGCCAGGAGGAGGGACCGGGTTCGATGTTAAACCACTTACATTCAGCCGTCATATTGCAACAAATGAAGAATAAACAGCATAACAAAGAGTAGAATAACGGGCAAATGGCTTCGATGAATCGAACATAGCAACACTAGATAAATACATTTCGTATCGGCCGATTTTACACGTGTTCATCGGACTACATCACTAAAGTATGGATCAAACCAGTACTGAAGGCTATGCTAAGCATCTGATGAAATTATGAATGTATAAAAGGTTTCATAAGCCAATGATTAATTTATGTTAATTGCGACAAGGTACTTCAAATTAACCTAATATTTAAACAGCTATTATCCTGCAATATTGCCATTGATTACCACTTGCAACAGCCAGTGTAAACTACATAATGTAAATATGCACTGTTGAGAACCGATGGACACGTGTAATTAGAGTCACGTTGAGGTTGGTGCTTTCTATCACCTTAATATCTGTCAAACACCCGCATTATTCGTCAAACTAACGCTGAAATGCGATATTAAAATCAAACAAAATTTTCCATGCATTATGCGATACTTGGCAAAACGCTAGAAGCAAGCAAATTGATGCCATTGCTACAGATTTGTACACGATGTGTAAAATATTATCTCTCTACTGGGGGAGAGAGAGACGTAACACCTGGAAGCCCGGGAATAAATGATGATGGTGCTTGGCCAAACCCAACAATGGGAAGCCTTGAATGTGATAGCCCAGAGGACTACAGGATAAATGTTTTTCTTCGGCATTCAACAATATGTGCCACATGGAATGTGAGAGGTCGTAGGAGATGATCAGAAAATATAGTTGAGCGAGAGGACGCCTTCTCGAGAAACTCTGATGGTCGTCTTCCACGCATCCCGGTCCAGCATCAGCGTCCTAAGCTCAGATGTTTCCTGTTGTGTTGCGTCCTTCTTCAGCTGATCTACGAATGTGATTCTCCTCCTGCCCTTGCTCCTGATTACGCCAATGGGCTCCCAGAGAACTAGGGGGCTCACAGCTAGCTCTGGGTGGCGGACACAGTGGCCAGCAAGCCTCATCCTTCGTTCCCTGATCTTAACAGTTACCCTTGGTAGGGCAGCGTAGAGCTGGGAGTTTGGCATATGGTCTTCCCAGTGCACATAAAGGGCCATCCGTAGCATTCCTGTATAGTCGCCGTCTAGTGCTCTTTCTTGATTGAGCAAGGGCAGACGTCTCTTAATGCCATCACTGAGACCCGCTATCCACACTCGTCTCATGCCATGAAGGGCCTTCCATGCCAGGGCTCTCCTCACTCTTATCTCACTCTCAGTTGATCCTATGAGGACGCCAAGGTATTTACACTTTTCATTGACCTCTAGGGGAGCGCCATTTCGGGTCTTGATGGTACTGCCCACTAAGTTGATAGCCATCACCTTTGTCTTCTTTGAGTTGAGCTGTAGGCCAACTCGAATACACTGGAGCTCAACAGCTGCAAGCAGTTTTTGTGCCTGGTCCACTGTGTCTGACAGGAGACTGATGTCATCAGCATATTCAAGGTCTGTAATCACTACAGCTGGCACTCTCCTACTCCGGCGCCTGGCAAGCGTGAAGCCTAGTTCTTCCTCCCTTCCATTGATAGCACATCTCAAAGCTTAATCCAGGACGAGCACGAACAAGAATGGTGCTAGTGTGTCACCCTGCAGAACTCCAGCTGTGATTTCAAAGAGGTCTGTGGTACCATCTGGGGTGACCACCTTAGCCCATGTCTTGTTGTAGCTTGCAGTGATTGCCATGACTACCTTCTCTGGAACACCATATGCTCGGAGGATCTCAATGAGCTTGCCTCGGTGTACAGTGTCAAACGCTTTCTTAAAGTCGACGAAGGTGATGACTCCTTCCAGTATTCGCCTCAGGGCAAGGATTTGCCCAGTTGTGGTTCTGTTTTGACGGAAACCATCCTGCGAGTTTCTCAGAAGCGGATCAAACACAGGGCGTATGAGATTCAGAATCATACCGTTGTATGTCTTCATGACGAGAGAGGACAGACTGATCCCCCGGTAGTTATCTGGTGAAGAGAGGTCACCGGATTTGGGTACTGGTATGATGTTAAGAGTAACCCACCCCTCAGGTAGCAAGCACTCCCAACTCGTAGGCTTTGTTAATAAGCGCCAGAACTGTGTTGTCTAGTGGGACAAACTTGAGCAGCTCGGGTGTTACACCGTCCTCACCACAACTTTTCCCCGTCTTGATGTTTGACTTTGCCTTCTGGCACTCCTTTAATGAGAAGGGACTATCAAGTATGGGCAGGTTGCTGAACACTAGGGCTACTTGTGTGTCCTCATCCACTATCTCGGGAGGGTTCCCTAGCAGTTTCTTAAAGTGTGCATGCCATAGCAGCACCCGCTCCTCTGCGCTTGGGGCCTTGAGCTTGGCAGCTTGGGATATACATCTGCCAGAGATTTCATTAATCAGCTTCCAACTACTTGCATGCTGTTGGGCTTCATGCGCGTTCTCGACCCCTGCTATCTTCTGCTCCAGCTCCTCCCTCTCGATAGTGGCGTAGACGCTGTACAGGAATGGCAAAAGCTAAACCACGACTTCCACAAGCAAGTGAGTGAGGATAAGAGGACTATTCTGAAAGAAAATTGCTTACAGATGGAACACAGCAACAACCACGCAACGAAGATGTTCAGATTTGTAAAGGAAATTACTGGCAAGTGGTCTGCTTAGGCAGACGTCATTAATGACAGCGATGGAAATACACTGACGGAGGAAGAAGACATCAAAAAGAGATGAACTCAATACTGCGAAAACTGTATGAGAAAGATGTCAAGATGTCATGCTACTATCTTGCGCAACGAGAGAGCCAGCACCAATGAGAGAGGAAGTCGAGTGTGCACTGAAACAAATGGCAAATGGAAAATTACGAGGAATAGATGAGATACCAGCAGAACTGTGGAAGTCACTGGGTGAGGAGGGTATAGATATTCTGAGAATCTAGACAGATCTGTAGTGGCCGAAGGACAGGTGCCGCGCAGTGATTATGACATTGCATAAGAAAGGCAGCAAAAAAGAAGTGTAGCAGCTACATGACCATCATCCTCATAGTACATGCCAGTACGATGCTGCTCAGGGGTTGACTTACAGATTTTGGATCTTGCTCAATGTTTATGCGAGTACTCATTCGAGATCTCAGTAGAACAGGCTTGTTTTGTGAAATATAGAGGCACACGAGAGCACATAGTAAACATCCGGCAGATCATAGAGAAGTGCAAGACCCATAACATCCCACTCTACATGTGTTTCATAGACTACTCAAAGGCATTTGACTGTGTCATCCATTTCCAGCTATGGGACATCCTGACAACGATGGGTTTCCCGGAACATCTGATAAATCGCATGAGCTGATTGTACAATGACCAGGAGTCAGCTGTTAGAACGAGCTGTGGGCCAACTGAATGGTTCAAGATCGGTAGTATCTTGTCACCAACCCTGTACAATCTGTATGCAGAAAATATAACGAGGGAAGCCCTGGAAGGACGGGACTGGGGTGTGAAAATTGGAGGAGTACGAAGGAGCAACATTAGATATGCAGATGATACGACCCTCAAAGCAACGAGCAAGTTCGAGTTGCTAGAGATGATTGCTGCAGTCAAACATAATCATGTGATAACTGCACGCCAACAGCAGGCGCTACCAAAACTCTAACTCAATGCGACGAGTTAACTGGCAAATACTTTGTGCTCTTAAAAATAGATTCACCAAGCACCAAGCGCATGGATTGTTGTATCTGTTGAATACAGACAGCGTTTGTATTTATCACAACCATTGCAAGTAATGCCGTAATTGACGGCGGTGTATCCGGAAACGTGTTTTATACCCCATGGGACTAGTTGCAGACATAGTCTACGAGCAAGGCACGCGATATTTCGAGTTGCACCTATTAACAACCAAGTGTGTTATCCTTGCCGGTAATGTTCGTATACTACCTAGGCAGAGTCTTCTTTTGCAACAAGTTATTGTGCGAACGTCTGCAAACAGATGTAAGTTGATGTAGGTAAATATAACCAGCACTTAGATAGCATGTCATAATAGTGGCCACTTTTGACAGTATGGTCATTAACTTATTTTTTGGAATGTGCAGTCGTTGCGCTCCTGATATTAGCTTTAGCATATGACGTTTGTCTGAATAACATAAATGCACAATAAGTTCCGTTATAATTCCTCATTTCTACAAAATGAACGCAGTTATTGGGTATGATCTCTTCCATTCGTGGAATAGGCATAGGCATAAGGTTAAAGTGTAAGCAAAACCAGCCAAATTAAATAAATCATACGGAAAATCTTAATACGTTTAGCATGTTACGACGCCGGTGTCACGATGCACCCTTTAACTCAGCAAAAACGGGTGGTTTATTTTAATACCCTACCAGTCGTTTAGTACAAGATTAATGCGTTGGGTAGTAATGATTTGATGGCATATCTATGTAACTAATATAGTGAATATTGCCTCATTATTCATCATTTCGTCAACTGCATGATATATGGTACAGTGATATGATGGTCTTTGCAATTTTGGAAAAACATTATATATATATATATATATATATATATATATATATATATATATATATATATATATATATATATATATATATATATAGATATATAGATATATATATATATATATTATATATATATATATATATATATACATATATATATATATATACATATATATATATATATATATATATATATATATATATATATATATATATATGTGTATTCATACATATATGTACATATATATACATACACACACAAATAAATATGAAGATGCAAAAGGTATAAAGATATATGCTTTTTCATCTTGTGGTATGAGATACGATATAATAAGAGATATATGCCTCTGTAATCCTGGTTAAGCTGAAGGAATAACGATCAATGGTTCCTAGGTAGCGATGCTTACTGCAATCGGTTTGCTTGCAATTTTTGAACAGCACAGAGTTAATAATGCAGCTAAATGCTAACATGTATAGCCAACGCACTCCGTATTTCCTCGAAACCAAAACCAAAGTATACAAGCTGCATTACGCTACGCGGTTTATTCTGTTTCTAAACTCCGTGACGGCTAATTAAAGCTTCGGCACTCTACATTAAACTTGTTAATGTAGACGTAATTGGACGTCGTGACTAACCTTGAATTGTGTTGATTTGTACTTGATTGAATTAACTCGCATTGTATATTGTTACCGAATTCAGTTCGTGCAATGCAAACAAAAACCCTACAGAGGTTTTGCTTTCATTTTATAGTTGCTTAACATTATAGCGTCAATGGCACGTCAAACAAAGGTGTACTTAACAAATAATGCGGGAGGAAATAATGGCGGGCAGCAAGAACAGAATGGTTTCGATGTGCATAACATAGTGTTATTGGGCCGACGTTTGCGATATGCCAGTTGATGGATAAATCTAATCAAAACGCGGCTGTAACTTGTATTAAACAAAAAAATAAGTCAATGTTAACAAAATAGATGATATGTTCAAGTCAATGTAGCCGTTACTCATCTCGTATAGAGCCGCATGAATGTTATCGTCGTATAGCGCCACATTGATGTGCTAACTATATAACACGGTAAATTAAGCAAGAAATTCAAATGAATGTGCATTAGAAACTTGTGCACAACAAACCGTTTCTAAAGGTTTTGGCTGTTAACAAATTACACTTATATCACTGTGAACACACACTAACCAATGTTTATGACTTTGAGGAGAGTATAAAGCCCAACATTACAGTAAATATGTGTGGTTGCCATATGATATCGGTTGTTGACAGACTGTCATTATATCTGTGAGTGTTTTTGAACGCACATACAGCTTCATGCATCATCACTACTTTTTGTGGCTTACAACGTTTGTAATGAAATTTATGTGCGAGTCAATTTGGTTAAATGTGTATATAGTCTGTTACCGTCATGTCTCATAGTTGCATTATTTGGTGTATATATATATATATATATATATATATATATATATATATATATATATATATATATATATATATATATATATATATATATATATATATATATATATATATATATATATATATATATATATATATAATGCAACTATATATGTATATATATATATGTGTGTATATGTATGCATATTTATATATATATATATATATGTTATATATATATGTATGTATATATATATTCATATATGTGTGTATATATTATTTATATATATATATATTTATTATATATATGATATAATATTTATTATCGATAAATATCTATATATACATATATATCTATTGGTTTATACATATATATAAATATATATATATATATATATATATATATATATATATATATATATATATATATATATATATATATATATATATATATATATATATATATATATATATATATATATATATATATATATATATATATATATATGACCCTAAAATAAAACTGAGCAAACGTAAGTCACTAAGCGACAAAGTTGACAATACTACACAATGTTAACGAGTTCACACTTCGTGCACTGCTCCCTATATATATATATATATATATATATATATATATATATATATATATATATATATATATATATATTATATATATATATATATATATATATATGTGTGTGTGTGTGTGTGTGTGTGTGTGTGTGTGTGTGTGTGTGTGTGTGTGTGTGTGTGTGTGTGTGTGTGTTGTGTGTGTGTGTGTTTACATATATATATATATATATATATATATACATTTCCCGGCGCTCTGTAGGTAGTTAATTGACTCCCTCGTGGATCAACTTATTGTTCAAGCGATGCCTGTATTATGTTAATTGACGTATTATGGTTATTGATCAACTAATGACCCTAAAATAGCTGATTATCCGTTCAAGCTGAGCAAACGTAGCTCACTGAGTGATAAGTTGTCAATACAACGTAATGTTAACAAGTTCAAATGTCGTGTACTGCTCCCTATTGCTATGCATCTCTTGCTCGCCTACTTCACCTATGATATATATGCCTGGCAATTTTCTGCGGTCTTTTATATCTCACATCCCTCTGCCGATGCACTCAGCTGTTGTTGCCTTTCTCCCTTAAGCTGGTTTCCGGTGTCAGATAAAATATCTGCAAAGGTATAGATTGCATTTATCAATAGGTCTAGATTTGTTTTGCTTTTACATCAGGAATCCAATTTTACCCAACAACACCACATTATAAAGCCATAGACATGAATCTGGGAACGCTATCAACGCGATCGGTTTCCATTGCAGCTAACATTATAACTCAGCAGACCGATAACTGAATGTGATGCTGATAACTAAAAAGCTCTTACAAATCTTCAAACAAGTAATGGAATCAAAGAGTAAAAATTGACCTCCAGTTACACGTGAAAAAGATAAACGCTACGGTTTGGCGGCGATAGTGGAGAAAATATCGGTAGAAAAAGTATGAATCCCTTTAAGCAGAGCAAATCGACACAATCAGTAATATGCTCACTGCCACATCAAATACCGTTCCCAAAAGAGCTTTATTCTTGCTTAATCGGCTGCTGTACGTTAGTCTTATATTTCGTATATTCAAGCATTATCTTATTTGTCCCATCACCTCTCCCCCTACCATTTACTCAATTTGCCATGATGTAATTCGTGACATCCCGTCTTTGTTGGATGCTTTTCAAAGAACACTTATATTTACTTTCGTGACTGATCCGCACTTGTTACACCATCATCACTAATCGGACATAGGACCATGATATGTAACAATTTGTTTTGCCCCAAACCAGATGAGCTTTTTAGCTACGGTACGACATATATTTTGTTGGAGCATTTTACTGAAGT
>CM067351.1:73027649-73042649 GCA_034190875.2 Urechis unicinctus | reverse complement strand
TACACCGTTAGTCAAAATTTAATAACACCTTCAGATTTATGTTACATTCGTTTCAAACTTGAAGCATCAAGAGCCTATTGGATAAAACGCGAGGAGACATATATATTGGATTATGACAGGTAGATACGGTATATTAAACGATATGCGATAGTCAGACAAGCACCTATATTCTGAAGTGAGTGAGCGATCAGATACCAACAAACAAACGGTGGTGAAGACCTGCAATACGCCAATAACAGTACTTTTAAACAATAACAACGGTTATGAAGTTTACATCGCGCAGGTCTCGTCATAGCGTCATAGGAACGCGAGAGTTTGGCAATATCAGGAAAATGATACATATAAATATAAAGACTCAAACTGCTTATTGGTCGCTGTGGAACCACAGCACGCAACCAGTTGGTCTTCTATGGTTAAGACAGCATAGAGGATATTGATTCACTTGTTGTGAGTACTGAGAACAAGTCCTCCTTATTCAGAATGCATGATCTATTCCGTTTATAAATACAGTAAGTGTCGTGTTATGTACGCGTACTTTCATTCGTTGTCTGGTATCCTCTATTACAAATAGATTACATTGTGCTCCTTGATTGTCACGGTAAAATATAAGCCATATGTGGGTGTGTCAGGGCACCAATTGCTAGTGGTATATATTCACATGCGTTTTAGTTATCATGATTGATTGTAAGTGACCTTGTGGTTCAGTGTATGCAATTTAGGCAGGCGGTTTTCTGAATACACATATTACGGTTTCACGAGTGAAATGTGGTGGTTGTGGGTGTCCGAAAAGTAACAATAGCAATAACAGCAATTACATTGAATGCGGTCGTATACACAGAGCTGCATGAGTCTGTACCTGCAATCTATTTGATATGGCTTGACTGCAGTGTGTTGGTCTCCTGAGACTTACCTGCGTGACACAGGCAGAATCATCGTAGATGACTGGCATGCGGAGAATAGTCATGAAGTTAGGTTGCTGACGCGTGAATTATAGCAGTGGCTTCACACGCCATGTTAGGAACCTCAATAAATGACCACTGCCCACTTTGTTCTAATGCTGTAGAGATATGTATACGTACATCAAGGAGGAGCGTTTTATGAAGCTGCACACCGTGCTTCTGTAATGCCAAAATTACATGTTTGTCTCGTCCACTATGATTAGACAAGATTAGTACCCTTTGTCTTGGCATCCACTCGTAACATTTATTTTGACTTTACGTTCGTTTCTGGGAAATAACTCGCACAAACATTGAGCAAGATCTAAAATCTGTAAGTCAAACCCACAGTAGATTTGGATAGTGGATGAAAACCTACAACAAAAGACACTTACAATGATAAGTTGGTCTCTCTCTCTCTCTTGGTCAGGTGGCGCGAACAGCGCTACGATGGCCCTCACGAGTTCACGCCAGCCCCTTCTGTCTGCAGCTACCTTTTGAAGCAGCTACCAGTCCATATTCTGTCCAATTCCGTACGTCATCGAACCAAGCTCTCGCTGGTATACCCCGACTTCTCCTCCCTTCCATTGCTCCTTGTATAATGTCCTTCTCGAGCCCTCCTCTTCGTATTACTTGCCCAAAGAACCGCAACTTCCTGAGTGCCATCTGTTTTCTTAGCATTTTCTCGCGCCTGATGATATGGAGCACCTTACGATTGGTCTTCCCGGCATACCAAGATATCCTCAACACCCTATGGTACGCCCACATCTCAATGCCCACGACTCAGAGCCATAAGAGGCAATTGCAGAAGCTGTAGCACGCAGAAGTCTGACTTTCAGGGTGGTACTGACACCTCTGCTTTTCCATATCATTGCCATATTGTGGATGGTTGTGCGAGCCATTGCCAGTTTTCTCCTCACTTCTGTCTTGCTGTTGCTCTCACTTTTGATGAGTGATCCCAGATAGATGAACTCCTTGACTTCATCAATCTTCTCACCACCGAGCAAGAAATCCGAACGGTCTATTCGCTTGCTGTCAACCACCATGATTTTCGTCTTCTTTGCATTCGGCAAAAGTCCTTTGATACAACTAGTCACCATTGCTGTTAATGTGGATCAATAATGAGGTTTTCGGAATCGTTATCGGGATGTTATATCCTACAATTGTAATTTTCAAAATTGGGACGGCTGAAAGCGAGAAAGTCCTCCATGTTCGGTTGCCATGCCAATGTTACTCACACATTTGTATCAGAGATGGAAACCTAGCCAAGAGCCTGGCGTGGGGTAATGTTTCACTTTACTCCCGGCAATTGATGCGTGGCACGTTTTCCAGTATCAAAATTCACACGCGCCATTGTCTTGTGTACTAATGTTCACAAGAATAATATACTTATCTGTAAAACGTGCCCCTCAGCATGAGCCACTTTCTGCTTTGTGCGATACAAGCATAGTCTATAACCCATCAATGTGGGCGGTGTAAATTTAATGAGGTTTCCAACTAGGCGCCGTAATGAAATGTTTTCTGATAAATAGGATGTCCCTGTTGTTATGCTGGTGTGAGTAACCGATATGCCTCCAATAGCTTAGCAGTCATCTATGAATATTCTGCCGTTGTTATCATTTCTCTCAGTTGAGAATAACTCAGCGGCCAGGAGCTACATTACCTTAATTTCGGGGAAAACTGGCTTGGTATTGCTTCTGAGATTAACATTATGCAATCGCTGTTGTGATTGACTAGGGAATAGTGATGTGGGCAATCGGGAACCTGCTGATCTAAATGGTATGCACCGAACTGCTGAGTCAATTAGCGTCAATCATAAATTTGTACAGGTGGCTGGTTTTCGACGCTCTCAAATGTGAATATATCTGAGGGTGATATGCTGCGTGCTCAAAGACAAATATAGGAGCAGGAGCATATCAGGGAAGTCGTCTTGTATGTGCATGATAAGCACTTATATATTAGGGACTCATCATCGAGCCCACATCATGCCGAGACGGACTCGGATGATCTGCTTTACAGCCAAGACTAATATCTGCTGCTTAGTTATACACCTATGGTGGTACGGGTTAGTAGCTCAACGGCCCCTTTGCAAATAATCTGGGGACGGGCACAAGTTCACTTGGCTACGTCCTTACCAATTTCGTGCACCATTTACTCGGTTACACATTTAATTGAACTATGTGCATTAGACCCTCTTTTCCAGTAAGCAAGCCATCAGTGGAGGGTTTTTACAGACTATTGATTACGTAATGATATCCTTAAAATGAGAGGCAAACATTATAATAATGCTTACATATTCGTGTGTCTGTTGTTGTACTTGATACGAGATAGACTACATGACGTCGGGATCACTAATTGAAATACCCAGAAATTCAATCACATTTGGTCACGTACCTTCTCACCATTAGCAAACGCCTGTCAGATGTCAGTGATAACAAATCTGTGTCATTGCTTATCCATAAACCTGTACGTCGTTTATTTTGAGCACTATTAGCACTGCGCATGTCAACATGAAACTTAGATATCTAGATATACAGGTTGAGTATTCGTTTCAGACAGCTGTATGGCCACGCTTAAAGCATGCATGGAATATATGCTTACATAGCATATTTCCTCTTTTTCAGATACATAGCTGTAACGAATTATAGTATTTGAACCATGTCAAGATAGCTAATTGTTTGCTGCTTAGTTGTTGTTCTACCGTAACACTAGGAAAACAAATTATGGTATATGAGAGTATTTGAAGTTCATGTCAAAACAGTATATACATGGTTTCAGCGTTAGACTTTCAGGCCTCACGGTCACAGTAAGATAACAATAATGTATTAAATACCACTCAAGAAGACAAAAGATATGTGCGGATGTGCACTTATGGGACACTTATGAGGCAAAATGGTAAAATACGTGAGATATCAATTGTCACTGTCGTTCTGCAAATTAGGACAGCTGAACTTGCCCCATGAGCATATTGCGTATCATCGTTCCGAGGGTGAAATGAAAAAGCGTAATTGGAGTTTCACCTCAGAAAATCTACCTAATTGAAACAAGAAATAATTATGCAGGTCCATGGGGCGCTTTCGAAATAAATTCCCCGTTGCATAATGTCGCTTGGGAAACCGAGGGCAAGATAGAGTGCAAGGTGCATACGACAATGATAACAACACATAAAGATCCCTTGAATCAAGTATGTTGTTAGGCTACCTGAGTCCTTTACTTTCCGATATAATGTTCTTATAAAGTTTACATGGTGACATCTGCTTGGTTATCACGAAAGTCAAATTGCAAATAAAAAACGTACAGGATGATCTCCGCATGGGATGAAATCAGTGACGTGCATAACTACTTCAATATATATGCGCAAATAGCTGAATATTGTTATGAATTTAAGAAAATTTGACCTGTGTCTGAGAACGAAATAAACATATTTAGTCCTAAAAATCAAATTGTAAATACTCGATTCAAGCCTCAATACAGACAGACATCATTGTTAAGCTAAAATGGTATCACATTAATTCGATTAAAGTGGACAGTATTTTGAAAATGCATAACCTTCCAATGATGCTCGTTTGCCAATATTGTTGCCCATTACAGCTGCCAACTACAGTTCGAACAGGAGGCTTACACCGCGTTCGAGAGCGCTGATACAGTTACAATACCAACTGGGCGTTTACCCGAATGAAGAAAATCAAAACAAATGTTTTTCATGAAGAGTTAAATCCATTCAAAGTTGCACACATTCATGCTTTATCATCCACAGAAGTATAACTTCATGCTGAAACCAAGGTAATATCACACATATAGTTGGTTCTACTAGTCAAATCAGACGGACGAATCTCCACCTGAGACCACCAATACATTATATAGCATCAACAATGCAAGCAAAACCTCTCTATCAGAACCTACAACAAAATCAACATTTCTGCACCAGCTCGGGAATCTTATTGGATTTATTATTTATACGATAAACATGTATTATGAGAGAGGGATTGATTTTCTGACCTATTATAAAGAGCAACTATTTATAGAGAATAACATATATGTTCGGCGAAATGATATGCTGAGCAGGTTAAGCAATTAAACAGCGCTATAGTAGGAAGCGTACGAGCCATGTAACCAATATTTGATAGGATATACCGAAATTTTTGACCAGCTGTATTATTAAACCATGAACTACACAGTTACTACGTACAAGCAGCAAAGATAAGTTTGAGGGTGCAGCGAAAATATCCGCGAATATGAGTTTATCGAAAGACGGGATGTACCTTACAGTGATGTAGAATAGCTAGTCTTTGCCAATCCTTCCATTGGTTAATGTTTTAGCATGCTATGGTGTGTGTATTGAGCCAGTATTTTGTTACTCATTTCATATAATAATGTTCAGTATCATCAACAAACTTTGTTTATTGTATAGTTTACACAACTGCATGCATTGATGAACTTAGAAAGATTAGAAAGGGCCGCGTTTGTAGATTACCATAAAGTACCACACATCAGGCAGACGGTCTCTATTTTATTTCTTAACCAAGTACACGACGCAATGTAATTTCACGAGAAGCACCACGCAACTGTTCTTCGGCCATCGCATTTTAGTTTTAGCAAATAGAATGTTAACGCATGTAATCATCAGTTAAGATATATGATGGCAATATATTGAAACATATTAAATTGGTTAAATGGCGGGATAAGTGGACATTCAACGGCGATTTGCTTTGGTTTGGTCAGAGCAAATCGAGCTATAAAAACCCCAAACGACCAATATGATAATGTGAGGTAAAATTTACATCTACTTAATAGACATGGCGAGCATTCGGTTCACCTTCCACATAAAGAACAGCTGAGTGAGCACAAACTCGAACTATTAGCATGCATAGCAAGCAGACTCAACATGGAAAGTACATTCAGCAAAGCAATATACATCTCTAATAGACTGTGCCTGACCTCCCACTCTATGTAATTACCATAGGTTAGAGTTTATGTGATAAGTTGGGCAAGATGTTATGCCATCTGACTTTACACGGGATCGAATTTTGCCAATCACAATATATGCTCTGCATTATAATTAACCATAACCGCAAAATAATACTTTATACTTTTTTGCGTGAAAATCAGCACAGTGTTTCGGTTAGGTATATAACAGAAATTGCCATCTGCGTCTTTGCTTGTAGTGCAAGTAGCTGTTTGTATATCAGCTAATTGTATGCTAATGGAGCTGTTTCATAACAAGGGAGACCCGATTTTTTCTACAGCCAAGGTTTACTTGATGATATCCTAGTACCCAGAATGTTGGACCTACCATGCTCTCTATGTCACTAAAACACCAATTGCTTATACAATAACAGTCGCCTATTGTTGAAACCATTCACATTAACAGTGTCAACCAGCTAATTGAAGGCTCTTTGTATTCAATAACCTATATCCGATTGCAATTTATATGGTATGATAATTTTTGGATCGAGCGCTGGGGTATTCTGATATTGACAATATTAAAAGTTTTAAGGGCGCAAGGTCACAGTAAAGGATAGCAAAGGTATAAAATGCTCATCGTTGAGGTGAAACATGTTTTGCTTCCGAGAAACTAACGGCAATGAGAATGGGATTTACTGCCGCCAATGAAACAGCGGACGGTTCTTAATTGTATTCGGCTTGAGCATGATGTTACTTCGGCTGTTGTTATCATGTATTTAGGCTCACGTTCAATACTGTGCACTGTGGTCCGCACCTATCTGAAGCCCAAGAATTAAACATTGCCTAATATCTTCATGTGAAAATTGAATTCATTCTCACGATGGCGCTACGTTGAACATGAAATATGCGTAATTGTGAGGATTTTCTATCATTAGTGAGAGACAAATAGTCTTCATTATTAGTCAGTTAAAATAATACTGCAGTGATACCCTGATATGTCAAATATTGCAATATTGCAGTCTAGTTAATCGATTAAATTAAATTTTGCTTTTACCGAAGTAAAAATAAGAACCAAATTGCTTTGAATCCCAAACATAACGCCGAAAAACATAGGCTTATATACGATGGTAGATTGCGACATCTGGTAGACAGAAAGGGCTTGCGTTTACACCTATAAATGTTATTCCCATTGCTTATGCAAAGCAGAAGGCCAACACAAAACAGACAACTTTGCAAATGTTTCGTTATGTGCAAGCTCGCAAGCTATGACTCATATGTTGCTTCTGGCTCTTACAGTTGTGTGCATGTGAATATGCACTGTATGACGGGTTGTTTTAGTGTTGCTAACTTGCCACTGTAGCATTGTACTCTAGCTCATGTATTTCGTTTTATTACAGTGACGATATTTGTTCCAATCTTCCAAATAATCATTGTCGGGATAGTCATTATTTTACCCGAGTTGCATTGTTTATGGCAACAAGTGCGTTATGTGTGTAATCGCTGGTGCATACTCATACTTACAGACGAATGCTAGCAGGCACATCGTGCGTTTACATGGGCGATATAGCGAGCACCACGCGAAGATATATACGGAATTAAAACTTATTTTCAAATATTACTTCGGAAAGTTGACGTCGTATGGTAGCTGTAAGCAATAGTGCCTGAAATTAATTAAACGAAACTGCATGACGTCCAGCCACGAAATGGAATGCAATTCAAATTAATGGCATAATAACATGTGCAGCTTACGATTCAAATATATTGTATCTGACCAGTTTCCAAACGCTGAATAAGACATAATGTATTGCTGCGATTGCTATTTCGGTTTGTTTATCAATTCAGATAAATATGATAACATTCCTGCTTATCTTCGCCGATATAGTTATCATCTTTGTCAGGTTAAGGCTTGCATTGCGACAAGTTCATTGGTGAGTAGCTATTCTGTTAAATGTTCTCACTTTTGTAAGGTGCTATGCAAGTGCTAACCTAATTTACATCCACTAGAATACGTTTGTAAAAACGTGTACCCCTTGGCAAAAACACTCTCTGCCTGAAAAACATTTTGCTTTGGTATGTTAATACAGGTGAAGATAAGCATTGACGTTGTTTAAATATTTGCAGCGCAAAAAAAACTGAAATACCATAAACCGGTCAGAGACTGTGTATGCAACCCGTCTCAGACACATACATATACATATATACGTATAAAAAACATTCCCGGATGCATCATCCCTTTTTATGCCCTTGCTAGCACCGCCAGGTATATGTTGAGTCGAATTATTACGTTGTCAGACAGTTTCCCAAAACGCTCAGAAAATTCATGATTGAGCACGGACATATTACGCAATATCTGTGTTGTTCGTTGAAATGTGATGCTAGTTATTTTACAACGATCATATGTATTGATGCATATCCGAATATTTAGCGGCAATACAGTCATTCTGGTGAGTCAGGGACAACAACGATTTGCGCGGTTGGTGGTTTGAAAGAAGTTTCACCTGTAGACCCCCCGTTATCTCGATGATATGATGTCTTATAGACAGTTCGAGCGAACATCTTATGATAAGACTTAAGGTAGATATTTGTGTCTCACTTCTGTTATTACGGTAAAATGTTCGTCGCAATGGGAACCATGAGAATGTTTTTAGGGGTAGGTCTTCTATATTTATATGTCGGAGCTCATATTTACCACAGAGCTATATCACAGTTAAATGAATATCTGTAAGTAAGAAGCAACTGACATCAAATGACATGCACCCTAGTCGAGAGCCTAGTATGGTGTGGTATTTTATTTTTACACCTATAATTGATGCATGACACGTTTGCTGATATGAAATATAAAACCTTTTCTTATATTGTCTAAGCACGGATTCCAAGACAAACACACTCTTTATTGATTAGATATGGTGTGCTGATCAATAAAACGTTATTATTTACGAGCGCTACTTTCTGGTTAGTGTGATAGTTGTATGCTTATGTACTCTGTATCCTAGCAACGAGGGCTCTGTTAATTCAGTTAATTGTTTAACTTTTGTCTGCAAACACCCTCTTCGCAGCTTGGCTCTCACGTACAGATTTTGTCTTAATTGTACACCAAGAAATCCTATGTCAATTGGCGACATTTCGGTTTGGGAAGGAAAATGTTAATCATTACAGCTAGCGTTATGCTTCGACGCGTTCATATTGAGCTTTTATTCGACGGCGATTTGCCTGCATGCTCACGGAAACATACAGCAAGAGAAGTATATCAGATGAAAGGACAATGTCTACAAAAAGCGTTGTATTGCGCAAATGAATATCAATATAACGCCTTCTTCAGCATAGGACACAAAAAGTAGTTAAATGACAAGGGATCCATAGCAACACTTAGGCTCCCAGGTATATATGTATGACGGCTTTGTATCGTGATGGAGGTTTAACTTAGCTGCGCGGCTAATATATATAAATATATTTATATATATATATATATATATATAGAGATATATATATATATATATACATTTATATATATAATATATATATATATATATATATATATATATAGGGAGATATAGATATAGATATATAGAATATAGCTCTATATATATATATATAGATATATATCTCTATATATATATCTATATATATATATCTATATATATCTATATATATATCTATCTCTCTATATATATATATATATATATATATATATATCTATATATCTCTATATATATATATATATATATATATATATATATATATATATATATATATATATATATATGCCCTTCTCCATATGCAGGGCCGATTCCAACCCCTTGCACACAGGCCTTTACTTCCTGAGTCTCGGCAATAATACGAATGGGAGATGGCTTGAGGCTCAGAGCGGGCTTTTACGAATCATTGCCTTGCACTACTCTACGTCTTCTTCCGTAGCTGTGCCGAAAAAATCTTGTACTACTATGTCCGACGGAACCCAATGCTCCTCTCTTGTTTCGGAGACGTGAGAATCTTCAAATAATGCGAGACCGTAATCCTAGGATGGTACGTCACTTTAGAGGTGGTCGATTGAGGTGAAGGTATCAACAGCATGTCGGATCTGCGCGATCAAGGAGACCCATTATGACAATCGTTGGGATCCTTCCATAGAAACAATGCCGTTCCATTGCGCTATCTGAGCGCGCAATCCTTTCCCGCCGGTTACTAAATTACCGTCAGGCACACTCGCAATTATTGTAAAAGTGTGTGTTCCACGTATAACTATAAGAGGGATGATAGGGAGAATGGTCGAACACAGCGTACTGTGTGTATTATTACATGCCAGCTTTTGTTAAACGTCGGAAAGTGAGTGAAGTAAAGTGCGTTATCTCAGGTTATACCTCTTATTATTGATTGCTGAGTTGTTGGAAACTGGACCTGAGTGCTCCTCGCCATCTATCCGTCGCATATTCGTTAGTAGACTGGAACTAGTTACTTGGGGGTCTGTGTCGTTATCTTTTACGAGGGTAGTTGGAGGACCATTAGTCATGCTGATCGGGGCATGGTCTGGAGCGGGGGCGTTGTGATTCGCTGCGTGATGAGGCATTTATAAAACTTACTAAGCTATCGACCAGCCATTCACGCATTGAGGTGGATATTTGGTCGACTAAGTATCTGCCCGCGAAAGTAAGTTATGTTCTGCAGTTGATGAAATGGGAACTTTATTGCGCGTAATTCAATATATATTTAGCAGCCTTTTAACTCAGTTTCATCATACGATTAAGTTACATGTTCCATTTGACCCTCGTGTTGTTTCGACAGATTTTAATATTTGCCTGCTCGCTACGTTTGCTGGCCTCAGCTCCTCTCCAAAATACTCTACCTGCTACATTTGCCCAAAATTACAATCATTGTATTAGAAAAACATTCTTTCTCGCAAATATACAAATTTAGCTATGTTAGCCTTTATATCATCTGGCACATCTGTATCCTGACCTGTACGGATGTTTATCGCTTTCATTAACAATTAACCGAATTGTACAAGATGTAATTTTGTGGCACACGTATATCTCTTTCCGCATTGTCAAACAGGATCGCAGGAGAAGACATCAAGCCAATCGTGAATCTGTGACACTAGGTCACACAGTCTTCATTCAGGATGCACACGATTTACTTCCATCCTACAGTCATCGGTATTATATCCGATGTTAACGATTCCATATCAATTCATGCACAGGCGCATTACCTTATACAAATCTCGCATTTTATCCTTGCACTGTTTTTCGTTCCAGACCACGGAACTCTTTAGCTCATCGTCCTTGGCCGTCTCGCGCAAGCTGTCAATAACATCAAATACCTGATCGGTTCAGTACCCTCCAGGCCTCATCAATGGATTATATGTGGATTCTGACACGGTGGGAGGATAACTTGTGGGAAGCTTAGTCAGATTTATCGATTTCAGCGGAGGCCTTAACGCTTAAAAATGTCGATTTTGCCCTGGAACTTGTAGACTTATTGCGTTCTCCGCAACACATTTTAATGACTTAGTGTCGACGTTCCACACATTATTGTGTAATAGTGGCTTGAGAGTTAGACAAGTGATTCATACAAATATCAGCCATTAATTATATCATATTTATAATTTTTCAAAGTGCAATAAAATGTGAACCACGAAGTAATTACACCTTCAAGATAGCATATTAGTTCATTGTAGCCACTTCGCGTTGCCATTTGTCATAACATGCAACAGTATTTTCGGTTGTTTTTCGGTTTGTTACCCCCGGAGAGTTAGCTGGCTATATATTTTGATTTAGGGGTCTAGTTAATGCCATTGCTATATCCATCATATGAATACCGTGGTAATAAGCTAAAAGCAAACGTTCGATATGTGAGGAAGAGTTAAAATCGAATGAAAGACAGCGGCTGCATTAAAAACTGCGGCGCCCTCACTTATTCGGTGGCGCGAATCTAAAACAATTAAATCATTATTGTTGATAATTTGAGCATTTCCACGATCTTTTGGGCCAACATCAAAGCAGCACGTAGAATATACATCGGCGTATGCGAGGTAAGTTGCATTCAGTCGGCACCAAACATGGTCTAGGTAACGTGCCAAGTTGTATCATTTCACGACGTTTATTCGAATTCCTGACAGGCGAAGCATTCAAACTTCTTTTAACTCGACGTTGTATCAAAGAGTTTATAGCTACGCTAAGAGAGCTCTCCGCCCGCGAAATTCAGTGATCACGCCATATGGCGTAGAGAGCGTTCCTCGTCCCGCATAAATTGAAGTGTCAACATCGTGGGCGATATAACGCTGTCCAATATTTTAGCTCAACTGCGAACATATTTAGTGTCGGTGGACTTCTTCTCGTAACCAGTGTGAGTTAAATGGTGTTGTAGCTATTTATGTGTCGTATAAGTGTACTTTCCTCATGTGAATATAGATACATAGGCTTGTTATATACTTAGGTGAGTCAGTGCATGCATACACCATGACGTGATTATCCAAGCCATGCTCATCTTTGTACATTTGCCGGAGAGTTCCAACGCATATGTTACGGTGCAGTTGGTGAACCAGTGCCCGTTGGTCGTGCATTGTGACAACATAGACAAAAGTATAGCTTGGGGAAGTGGCTCGTTATCATTGCAAACTGAATAATTTTCATCGCAACGATAATAGAAGTCATGCTAATCTAATTCGGAAGCACTTGTCCTCTTTAAAAGGGAGATGCATAGTATGAGATGCTATACATTTGTATATATATATATATATATATATATATATATATATATATATATATATATATATATATATATATATAATATATATATATATATATATATATATATATATATATATATATATATATATATATATATATATATATATATATATATATATATATATATATATATATATATATATATATATATATCTTTTTTTCCAGGTCCATATAATATATCTACCTGGAAAATGATAAATGTTATTATATTTTGCTTTATCTTCTTGCCGAATATGCACCTTAAACAGTCAGCTATTGTCCATTGATGTTGGAAGATCAGCTAGCACCTGCCAACTGTCGATGATGGTGCGCTTGACAAAGTTAAATGCAGTGAAAAAGAGTTGGAAAGATGATAAGCTTTTATCAGGTCATACGCAGGTCATATTGATGCAGCCAACCGATCAGGTACATTGTTTGTTCCAGCATTTGTCATATGTTAAGTGATAAGACAGGTAAAACAATGTTTATTTTGTCGCAAAGCTAGCTGGTATTTTTTGGTCGTTTAGTGCTGTTTTATATGAATATTTAGTCGGCTACTTATCGACAACCAATAAAAACAAGTTCAAGAGGCTTTGTTTTTGCAGGTAGCGAATTCTACCTGATAGACGCATGGTACAGTGGTAACGATGTTCTAGTCCTTGGAATGTTAATATGCATAGCACATCGATAATGATCGTTTATAACCATTATTGGTGCTGTATAAAGCGTTATAGACATATGGATTCCAAGTCATGTGTACATTTTAACACCCTTGGGCAGAAAAAATAACATGTCGTTTTTAACTCGCTTATCTTATATCAGCGCTTTGGTCATATTAATCAATGAAGCGAAGGAGTCATGCTAGCACCAACATTATCCCGACCATAATTGGCACATTTGCGGCAGGTATTGGAAGGTGAGCGTGCTAATGAATCCAATTTAACCGGTACATTGCCTTACTATGAGCAAATATCTTAAGTGAAGTGAAGTGCCTAATAGGTGCATATTGCCAAATTTACGATGTATTTTAGTCTTTGACATGTTATTATGCATAATACACCGATAATGCTTGCTTATTATTAATATTGCCACTGAAACAAAGCGAAAAAACTCAGATGGATTTCAAGACGTGTATATTAATAGACCTTATTTGACAAACCGTTATTACGGATACATTTTCACTGTGAGCTACTGGGATACTGGAAATTCTCTATAGACTGATCATACAAAGACAGAGTCGATTGTGCATGGACCTTCCTCAAAGCATTTACAAAGCATGGGAATGCAGCAACAGTTGAATGCATGCTAGAGCTATATATGTGTGAAGTCACTTATGTTACGCTTAACCAAAGTAGGTATAAGTATCATGCTAAAATGGATCAATTTAGACAAAGTAAACAAAAGTGGGATGCTGACAATACAATATTTAAAAGATTATCTTTGTATCAAATGGTAGGACGACGAAAGAGGCGAAACGGAAACACATATATCAAGACAGATAAATGGAGCTATAATGTCACGTCGCTGAAATGGAGTTGCTTACGAATCCGGTTGTAAGAGAGCTAACATACATTCGGCAACTTACAGAATATTACTGACCGCTGATAAAAATCACCTCCCATTATCATGAAATGCTGTAAGTATTATACCCGGAATGTTACCTGTAGGAAAGGATACAATTGGTTGCCCGCTATCTTATCTATCTTAATACTTTTCAAACATATGACTATTACATGTAGCTATTTCCATAGCATCTAAGAATATATTAGAAAATGTAGTTTTACTTACAAATTATTCACTATTTTGAGGCTAGATATGGGCCTGCTCGACGTTTATTATTTTGGCATGGAACCCTACAAGACAGCTGCACGCGTACCTTTCCAATAATTTCATAGAAACGTTACGGCTGGTGATCTACGTCAGCTACCAGCCAAAGCATTTGCTCGCTTTAGTGTTTCGCAGACATAAGCTGTTTATTTTTGCCAAACGCTATTATTTTATGTTTAACTGCAAAGCAATAAGAATAAGAACATTCATTTTCGCAGTGTATCTTGAAGTGGGTAATGTTGCACATATCTTCCGAAAATATATTATCGGCTGTTTGCAAGTCTACATAAAGCAGCCAAACATTGTAATTTATCCATTCCACATGCAGTAAGTCGCTGTTTATAGCAATGTAAAAAGATTAAGGGTTTAAGCATTTTAGCCTAAGTCAGAAAACTGATCTGAAGCGTTAATGCATCATTTCATCCGTTTAGAGCTACAGACATAATATGGCCGTATTCTCATTATCTCCTTCGGCTAATAAAAAAATTATATCCATGTGTCACTAAGTTGGCTAATGCAAACACTTACCGAGTGAGACGCTGATGGGCAATTACAACACTGCCAGGGAAGTAAGGTGCTATTTTGAACGAATACAATGCAGTTTCATGAGA
>CM067351.1:73017649-73022649 GCA_034190875.2 Urechis unicinctus | reverse complement strand
TTGCGTTTACCTGTGTATGTAAACATTGCTATATACTAATTTTTCGGGTGTTCCACATTCTGGTGGTGATGCTATTTATTGCTCAGTATGGTTTAGGTTAATTTATACTGTTCATATGCTTATCCGCTGTGTCTATGGAATGACTGCAATACGAATCATCCATAATGTTCGGTGCTTGCTTCTCTCGGTTACCTGTTCTTCCGTAGCTACTCGGGTGTTTGTACTGAGCACATCAATAGCGCTACATCTAGATATCCACGTCATTGCAGTTTTATGTCATCATATGGGTCTATTCCCACGCTTAATACAAACTTGGAAGAGTAGATGCATGATAAACCCCTTTTTTACAGACAATTAACCATGTAATGTTTTAATGCACGAAGCAAATCAATTTCGCAACGATTGCGGGATCAATTACCTGTACTTGAATTACGCTTGTCTCTAGTGTTCTTACTTTTAGTTGTAAGTGCAATCGAAGATTCGACACCTGACTTTAACTCTCTCTACCAGGCGTATAGCGATTTAATTTAATGATAAAAACATTGTATTATCATCGCAAAATATATATGGATACAAGCGAAACGGACCTATTCAGGGGTAAAAAAGCACCAACGAAATAATAGTGAGAACATTGCATATATGTCATCTTTTATTACTGAATACCTTTGATGCAGGCAAGTATCAATAATTATGGGAACTCTTTATGTTAGTTAACATTTGGAAAGCAAACAGGCATGTCTGATAAAAAACATGATAACGACTAATTCTCATTGCGCAAGGGCCGAAGATGTATAAGGTTTTAATTGTTTTATACACAAAAGGAATGTCATCAACAAACTGGGTAATTTTTCGAGGTCTTACATAGTATTGTATGATTTTACCTTGAAGAATCTAATCATAGGGAACGACATTGAATGGCTTAAGGTGCCCAATTGCTTCCGCACGTGATATGCCAATGATCATGCCCGCAATGCTCGCGAGCTAAGATAAAAATACAGCCAACAAATCGATATATATATATATACATACAAAGATATATACATATATGTATATATATATATATATATATATATATATATATTATATATATATATATATATATATATATATATATATATATATTACATTTAAATGTATATATATTAATATATATATATATTCATATATTTATGTTTATATATATACATATCTATAAATATACATATAAATATTTTTCTATATATGTATATATATATTTTTATACATACATATATATGTTTATATATATATATATATACATAAAAACCAATATATACATAAATATATATATATATTAATATATATATCTATATAGGAAGATATATACGTATATATAGGTATATTATCATGTCAAGATATATATAGAGATAGATATATAAATTTATATATACATAGATATAGAGGAATATATATATAGATTCAGATAGAGGGAGATTTATTTATATAGATATATATCTTTATAAAGATATAAATAAACATATAATTATATATTTATGTATATATATATATATATTTATATATATACATTTTATCTGTTTTCTCTATCTCTCACATATAAACCAATATATACATAAATATATATATATATATCAATATATCAATATATATATGAATATATATACGTATATTTATATATATCATCATATCAATGCATATAAATATATATATATATATATATATATATATATATATATATATATATATATACATATTTATATATATATAAACATTCGTGTACGACTTTCTTATGCCATTTTATAGCTTTGAGATTGCTGAATGAATCACTATACAAAGTTGACGAAGATAGTTGGGCTCAGCATATCTAGTCATTTGCGCGAGAAAGAGAGCGTTGGCTAAGGGCAAAGCTCGGACACCTTCTTTTATAGATAATTCATGGATGCATATTAAATCTCATATCATTGATGCTGAAACCGGCAGTCCTTATCCATACATGCAACGTTTAATGTACTTAAAATAGCTTGCTCACTTCACAAAACACGACTTGGTAACTATCCAACACGTTGGGTATAGCTAAGGATGAAGCGGAAACGCTGCTGATACATGGAAACAAACCAAAAGTATATACCAGGATTCTAAATTTTCGAAACGATTTTTTTTGCACTCAACTTTGTTTATTATATTATCTAAGGTATAACGTATTAATAATTTGAAAATAATCATAGTAAAAATGTACAAAAAATATTTGTCCACGAAAGGTTGGAGTCTACGAATGGTGTAATCGTCAGTATATATATATATATATATATATATATATATATATATATATATATATATAGATATATATATATATATATATATAGATAGATATATATATATATATATATATATATATATATATATATAGATATATATATATATAGGGTATGATTTGTTGAAACTCATTAGCCAGTATATATATATATATATATATATATATATATAGATCTAGAGATATATATATATATATATAGAGATATATATTATATATATCTATATATCTATCTCTAGAGATATATCTATATCTCTCTCTAGATATCTATATATATATCCTATATATATATCTATATATATATATCTATATATATATATATATATATATATCTATATATATATATATATATCTCTATATATATATATATACTGGCTAATGAGTTTCAACAAATCAAAAGTTACAAAACATGGAGGGGGTAGCAGGAAATCTTGCTTTGATGGATCATATAAAGCAGCAGTCGATAATGTAAGGGCGTGGAAATGTAGCAACCGTTAAATAAATGCTAAGAATATGAATGTTTTGACGAAGTGCTGCTTACTTATACTTTTAGCAGGCAATACTAATAGACAATGGAACTGATTAAAGCAATAAGCCATGTATGCACGTTTATGAAAAGGTAATAGACTAAATGAATTCATAATGAGGGAGACTTGAAATCCGATTCAATGTTAAACAATACCTAACTGCATACCCGTTTGACTGTGATATTAAATGAGAGTCATCGGAAACAATAATTGTTGGATACCTATAAAGTGGTGATAATAAAAGCAAACGTACGGTTTTGTAAATGGGTTAAGAGGTTTCCTTGCATACTGACATATCTGTTTGACAAGAGGAATGTCTATATGTTTTGTTTGCAACCTATTAAACTCAATCAATGGAGCATGCAATAATGAATTGCACAACAGCGAGTAGGATCCAATATATCCTGCAGTGGTAGATCAAACAAAACGACGGTCGATAATGAGTTCACCTTTCTCATTGAGCGTGGGAATGCCGCAATAGCTGAAACAACGCTAGTGGTAAAAATGCTTTAATTACCGACTGGGCACATACGCATTTGGTGTACCATTATCAGCGTAGATAAACAGGAATGTTAACAGGTTATTCTCAATCGTTAAATACACCGATGTCGCAAACGCAACAATGTATCTTGCCTGTTTCAGCGTTTGATATCTAGTCAGGGATAAAGATGAACTATTTCCCAGATTACAATATCAGCTAGTTCCGGCGTATTTATGATATACTCACCACTAATTGCAGTAATTTCCAAACGCAATTTCATTTGAGGTATTAGGCATATGGCAGCCTCATATTCAATATTTACTCAAATATATTCAGCGGAATATATTTCGTATGGCCCCGATTTACCCCATACGCCTTATTTTCGATCAATATAATACGTCTAAAATAGAACAAAATGAAAAACCGGTCAAATATTATTTTATAATTATTTTTATTGTTCCTTGGTTGTACAGAATGATTATATTAATCATTTAAAAGGATTAAACAATATCTAGTACCAATAGTTCACTCATCATCTAATGATTCACCCTCAGAGTCTGTATCAACCGCCAACACTTTTCGACTGCAACTCATGGATAGGTCCAATCCATTGAGAGTTTAGCCACCAGTTATGCACTTCCAACAGCCCCAAGGTTCTTGAGAAACCGCTTGTTCGTAACCGAGAGAAACTTGAGGCTGTGGTATTTACAAACCGTTAATGTTGGAGGTAGTGTGCATGGCTCAACTGCCGCAGTACTGCATGGCGTCTTTGAACAAAATGTGCGAAGCCTTAAGTCGTCCCGGTTCTCATTCGCAGTACCACTACATAAGGAAACGAGAGCACGTTCCCCTGTATAGATGACTATCTCCTGTCTGATGTGGGATTTATGTACACCTAAGCATTTTCAGCTAATAGAATCTTAATTTTCAGTTTGCTGATAGCCGATCATTCATGATGTGGTATCAACTCCAAGCACAGCATGAGCGAAGATAACATTGTTGCATACACTATTTCCAAGGTGACATAGTGCTGCCTCCAAGACTTCCAACGTTGTGGTGATAATTATCTGTAGAATATTGTAGACAACTCTCGTTTTCAGATGCGATCGCTAATTAGAAAGTAATCCCATCGACTTTATATCAATAAATCAGTCATGTTAATTTGTTTGCCCTGTTTTTAAGTAAACTAGCCAAACTGCCATTATATATTTGAGGTTCATTAGAACTTTACTTAGCACTGCGCATGTCAACATGGTACCTAGATACTCAGGTTGAGTATACGTTTCACACAGCTGTATGGCCACGCTTAATGCATTGATGGAATATATGCTTACATAGCATATTACTCCAATTTCAGATATAAAGCTGTAACGTGTTATAGTATTTGAAGCATATCGAGACAGCTAATTGTTTGCTGCCTAGTTGTTGTTCGTCCACTGTAACACTAGGAGAATAAATTAAGGTATGTGAGAGTATTTGCAGTTCATGTCAAAACAGTATATACATGGTTTCAGCGTTAGACTTTTAGGCCTCACATTAACAGTATGACAGCAATCCGGTATTAAATACCACTCAAGACGACAAAAGATATGTGCGGATGTGCACTCATGGGACACTTATGAGGCAAAATGGATAAACACAGGAGATATTGATTGTCATTGTCGTTCTGCAAGTTGGGACAGCTGAATATGCTCCTTGAGCATAT
>CM067351.1:72951841-73013149 GCA_034190875.2 Urechis unicinctus | reverse complement strand
TCGGTGGCGCGAATCTAAAACAATTAAATCATTATTGTTGATAATTTGAGCATTTCCACGATCTTTTGGGCCAACATCAAAGCAGCACGTAGAATATACATCGGCGTATGCGAGGTAAGTTGCATTCAGTCGGCACCAAACATGGTCTAGGTAACGTGCCAAGTTGTATCATTTCACGACGTTTATTCGAATTCCTGACAGGCGAAGCATTCAAACTTCTTTTAACTCGACGTTGTATCAAAGAGTTTATAGCTACGCTAAGAGAGCTCTCCGCCCGCGAAATTCAGTGATCACGCCATATGTCGTAGAGAGCGTTCCTCGTCCCGCATAACTTGAAGTGTCAACATCGTGGGCGATATAACGCTGTCCAATATTTTAGCTCAACTGCGAACATATTTAGTGTCGGTGGACTTCTTCTCGTAACCAGTGTGAGTTAAATGGTGTTGTAGCTATTTATGTGTCGTATAAGTGTACTTTCCTCATGTGAATATAGATACATAGGCTTGTTATATACTTAGGTGAGTCAGTGCAACTACTCGTGTCCGCGGGGTCGGCAGGGGGATACGTAAAATGTAACGATTGACTCGAACGTAAGCAAGCATGGCCCAGCCCAGCTCGTGGATGTCACTATCGAATGGACAATATTATGCTACAACTAACTGCCACAATTGTAGACGGACAAGACGTGACCTTTCTTTTTTGAGATTTCCTAGAGAGAAGGAACGGTAAGCTTAAATACATCAAGTGATCAACAAAGCTTATATAAATGCATTGTTAAGTATTGGTGTTTGGATATGATTAATCACAAAATAATGAACTTTATTATAAAGTAAACTATTATTTTTATTAGTTTAACGTTGAATAAGATATCTAGCTTGTGTTTATTTTCTTGTGGGTTTTTTGCACAGATACAGCAATTTGTAATGCATATATGAATTAACTAACTGATATTAATCAATTTCTGAATCTTATAATCTTAATACTTTTAACAATTTTGCTACCGAATATGGCATGTTAAACATTTAAGTGCATACATTTTTTTTATTGCAGATTTGAGGCTCAGTAAATGACTTCACTTGTGGATACTTATGAGTAAGGTGTAGGGTGCAGCATGTGGTCACTTCATCCATGACTGTGAATTGTTTCACACATGAATTTCAGTTCACGGCAAAACACTCATGGCGTTTGGATATCTATCACTGGGCCATATTGAAATAAGCAAACTGCACCATTAAGGGAGCAACTTGCATATAAGCACTAACTAAACAGTGAGTGCTAATTAGCATGATTGTTTCATGTATGTCCAATGCATATCTGTGTGTTTATGTGAAATTGTTTAAGTGTGTGATGATGGTGAGAAAGGTGAAATTTTCGCATTCTATGATTTTACCCCACCTACTGAAAAATATTCGCAACAACTTGAATAAACATGGTTTAATTGTTGATAACCATGTTATCTCATGGGCACATATAGAAGAATTCTATGAAAATGGCTCCAGTAAGATGGTCAAACTTGCCTCTAAACTAACACACACAAAAACATTGACTTGCCACCCTTTTCCACCCTTCGAGTAAACAGCTGCTTCTGGCATAGTGGCAATGTCAGATTGGGGAGCAATGGATCCTGATGCTTATCACACCGCTACTTTTCTTGAAACATTTGGCCAACTTTTCAATACTTTTAATAGTAGATGTGTCTCCAGTACATCAAAAATGAGGCACGCATTTTCCAATACCTCTGGTCACAAAGAGTTACTGGTTGAAACTTGCCAATGGCTTCAAGGAATTAAGACACAAGGTAGGAATACATTTATTAATAAGTCATCACCCCTTAATATTTACATATAAACTATATATATATATATATATATATATATATATATATATATATATATATATATATATATATATATATATATATATATTTATATATATATATATATATATATATATATATATATATATATTTATATATATATTTATATCTATATATATATATATCTATATATATATATATATATATATATATATATATATATATATATATATATATAATATATATATTTATATGATACAAATTTATCAATGTACAGGAAGCCACCGCCCTGCATGTCTATCAACGCCCTTTTAGGACTTTGGCAGTCAGAACAGGAAGAAGAGTCTGATATTCTATTCTTACTCACAGCACGAATCAACCAGGATTGCTTAGAAAACCTTTTTTCAATTATTCTTGCGAAAGGTGGCTCAAGGGATAATCCCGACAGTGGGCAATTCAGAGGAGCATTCCGCCAGGCATAACTCTTTGCACTGCCCTAACACTATAAATATAAATTTACCTAAATTTATGTAAATTCTGAAGGGATGGCAAATGGAAGATTGATGGCATAATCAATTTCTTTCCGGTAACTGGTCATGGTGGATTCTGTGATGGCGCGGGACGACTGTCTAATTGCGCCGAGGATGTAGATGTATTTTTGCTTTCTCTGAATAAGGTAAGTCAGAGATCAATTTTATATCATAAGCATGTAAATGTGCTGCTTTTGACTATTGTTGGTACTTAATGTGTCATTTATTACGGTGCTGAAGCAAACAGCAGCGCCATACACTGCTCCAGTAACAGCATGGACAGTTGAAATGTATAAGTTGCCACCTGACATCAAGGTCATAATAAACATTGCCAGTCTCCCAACCATGGCAGACCATCAGGATGGCCTCTCACACCAGGAGGTCAATGTCTTCGCTTACATTGCAGGTTATATTGTTCGTAAAATACGCGAGAAGCTGTGCAACATGTGTAGGGTAAAAATCAGTAATGTAGCTGATTTGAGTGACCCTGCCTATCAATTTATTGGGTGTAAAAATTATGCAGAAGCAAAAGAGGGCCTGATTGTTCCCAGCAAGATGTTGAAAAAACTTAAGATTGCTTATAGACAATGTTATTTATTCAAACCAAGTGAAAGCTGCACTGGTCTATATATGCCATGTTGTTGTTGTATCTGTGATGGTCAATGTACGATTTCACCACACTTTGCAAGAAGCTAACCGAAAGTTGTATGTACAAAAATACAGGAGAAATAGAAAGTTTTCACATGTTTGATAATTTATTTAAATGCATGAATGTTTCCGGTACCATCCATGTAATCACGGTTTTTATGGTAATGTTATATTGTATATTTGATTGTTTATTGTTTTGTACAATAATAATTCATGAGTCACTGACTAATGTTGTACTTTTTAAATGGATACAAACCATATGAAGATTACATGCAAATAAACCATGTACAATTGATTTCCATTGTATTTCACTCTTCCATACAAAGCTTACCCCACTGCAATGGTGTTGTTCTACATTAGTGGTCCTTATTATTAAGCAAAGAACGAATATAATTATGGTCTTCTGGTGTGGAAATATAGGGAAATATTAACATTCATCATCACTGTCAGGATGGAGGTGTGGCAGCCCAAAAAAGTGAATTGGAAAGCCTCCATGGGGAAAACATACGGAACATTTCTACACCCAAAGAAATAAAGTACCTAGCCTGCCCATTCAGACGCGAGCAAAGCAAAGTCGCTTTATCCATGTTCTGACTTACTAATAGCTGCTAGATGTATAAAGATAATTAAAGAATAAGTCGCACGTTGTTGATGATGGAGGGCATATGTACCGTGAAACCCGCACGCGTCGTTGTCTCAGGTACAATCAATGTAACGACCTTTCAACACCTAAATAATATAAAAATCACAATTTGACCGGATACTCGTGAGCTGCGCATGGCCCTGATGGGCCAAAAAATTGTTAATGTCTACACCATGCCAATTATCTCGCTCTTGACGATTGGTGACAATGTAATATCACCAGCGCGGACATATTATTCGATGACAGTAAAAAGCGCGTACGCTTACAGAGGCGAACTGTTTTCGATAGGTCTACCATAGACCGGCCAATTTATCCAGCTTATATTTATTAAACATTGTACTTGTTATCTTGATTATTTCTAAGCCTATGTGCGACCTGTTTTGCCAGCTGAAATGCACTGCGAAACGATATTTTCCCGCTGTCATCGATAACAATGACGTCAGGCCAGTATTCCATGTGCTTTTGTTTATATCACGGTATCGCCACCTGACGATTGCAATGCATTATTATTAGGGAAGCGATCACCGCAGAGACGCTCGAAGTGAACCCTCTTAGCGTAACTATAAACTCTTTGTTTGTATTACAAAGCCTGACGCATCGTTGTCACATTTTAGCGGTTACCATATTTAACGATCCTCACCTAGCTAGGTAACGTATATAATTCGAGGCGCCCAGACGTAGGTACAGCGCATCGTCAGAGCCGACACCCATGGCATATGTAGCGGTGAGGACTTGCTGTACAGCTTTCATCGATTTGAAACGATGAATTATAGCACCGCATGTGTACGTGTGCAATATACCCCGTTGATGACGCCCCTTAAAGGTAGGAGTAAAACGAATTATACAGAAACCTGTGTTAAATGCTGACGATATCATTCAATGTGTTAAAGGTTGGCTTATCTATCGTAATCATACCATTTGACTACACCTGTCATCTGCAGCATCAACTATCTTTATCGCTACACTTCAAATGCACCCTTTGTCCGGCCGTTATAGGCAGTCAGCACTGCATATGGCGACAGTTGCCCACAATGCAATGGCAACCCCCAAAAAACTATCGTGTGAAAAATATAGTTTACATATTTATCGGGCGAGTTCGACATTGCCGCATCAAATATGTGATGATATACATATATTCGATTGATTCAGTTAATTGCTTGCCAAGTTGTGGGAATAGTTTGCGTAACCTGTAACATTTAGCTCATCATCAGCAAATTTTCTGCAAACGGTCTCACTTTTTGCATACACCATGACGTGATTATCCAAGCCATGCTCATCTTTGTACATTTGCCGGAGAGTTCCAACGCATATGTTACGGTGCAGTTGGTGAACCAGTGCCCGTTGGTCGTGCATTGTGACAACATAGACAAAAGTATAGCTTGGGGAAGAGGCTCGTTATCATTGCAAACTGAATAATTTTCATCGCAACGATAATAGAAGTCATGCTAATCTAATTCGGAAGCACTTGTCCTCTTTAAAAGGGAGATGCATAGTATGAGATGCTATACATTTGTATATATATATATATATATATATATATATATATATATATATATATATATATATATATATATATATATATATATATATATATATATATATATATATATATATATATATATATATATATATATATATATTTAGATATATCTTTTTCCAGGTCCATATAATATATCTACCTGGAAAATGATTAATGTTATTATATTTTGCTTTATCTTCTTTGCCGAATATGCACCTTAAACAGTCAGCTATTGTCCATTGATGTTGGAAGATCAGCTAGCACCTGCCAACTGTCGATGATGGTGCGCTTGACAAAGTTAAATGCAGTGAAAAAGAGTTGGAAAGATGATAAGCTTTTATCAGGTCATACGCAGGTCATATTGATGCAGCCAACCGATCAGGTACATTGTTTGTTCCAGCATTTGTCATATGTTAAGTGATAAGACAGGTAAAACAATGTTTATTTTGTCGCAAAGCTAGCTGGGTTTTTTTGGTCGTTTAGTGCTGTTTTATATGAATATTTAGTCGGCTACTTATCGACAACCAATAAAAACAAGTTCAAGAGGCTTTGTTTTTGCAGGTAGCGAATTCTACCTGATAGACGCATGGTACAGTGGTAACGATGTTCTAGTCCTTGGAATGTTAATATGCATAGCACATCGATAATGATCGTTTATAACCATTATTGGTGCTGTATAAAGCGTTATAGACATATGGATTCCAAGTCATGTGTACATTTTAACACCCTTGGGCAGAAAAAATAACATGTCGTTTTTAACTCGCTTATCTTATATCAGCGCTTTGGTCATATTAATCAATGAAGCGAAGGAGTCATGCTAGCACCAACATTATCCCGACCATAATTGGCACATTTGCGGCAGGTATTGGAAGGTGAGCGTGCTAATGAATCCAATTTAACCGGTACATTGCCTTACTATGAGCAAATATCTTAAGTGAAGTGAAGTGCCTAATAGGTGCATATTGCCAAATTTACGATGTATTTTAGTCTTTGACATGTTATTATGCATAATACACCGATAATGCTTGCTTATTATTAATATTGCCACTGAAACAAAGCGAAAAACTCAGATGGATTTCAAGACGTGTATATTAATAGACCTTATTTGACAAACCGTTATTACGGATACATTTTCACTGTGAGCTACTGGGATACTGGAAATTCTCTATAGACTGATCATACAAAGAAAGAGTCGATTGTGCATGGACCTTCCTCAAAGCATTTACAAAGCATGGGAATGCAGCAACAGTTGAATGCATGCTAGAGCTATATATGTGTGAAGTCACTTATGTTACGCTTAACCAAAGTAGGTATAAGTATCATGCTAAAATGGATCAGTTTAGACAAAGTAAACAAAAGTGGGATGCTGACAATACAATATTTAAAAGATTATCTTTGTATCAAATGGTAGGACGACGAAAGAGGCGAAACGGAAACACATATATCAAGACAGATATATGTAGCTATAATGTCACGTCGCTGAAATGGAGTTGCTTACGAATCCGGTTGTAAGAGAGCTAACATACATTCGGCAGCTAACTGAATATTACTGACCGCTGATAAAAATCACCTCCCATTATAATGAAATGCTGTAAGTATTATACCCGGAATGTTACCTGTAGGATAGGATACAATTGGTTGCCCGCTATCTTATCTATCTTAATACTTTTCAAACATATGATTATTACATGTAGCTGTTTCCATAGCATCTAAGAATATATTAGAAAATGTAGTTTTACTTACAAATTATTCACTATTTTGAGGCAATATATGGGCCTGCTCGACGTTTATTATTTTGGCATGGAACCCTAAAAGACAGCTGCACGCGTACCTTTCCAATAATTTCATAGAAACGTTACGGCTGGTGATCTACGTCAGCTACCAACCAAAGCATTTGTTCGCTTTAGTGTTTCGCAGACATAAGCTGTTTATTTTTGCCAAACGCTATCATTTTATGTTTAACTGCAAAGCAATTAGAATAAGAACATTCATTTTCGAAGTGTATCTTCATTGAAGTGGGTAATGTTGCACATATCTTCCGAAAATATATTATCGGCTGTTTGCGAGTCTACATAAAGCAGCCAAAAATTGAAATTGATCCATTCCACATGCAGTAAGTCGCTGTTTATTGCAATGTAAAAAGATTAAGGGTTTAAGCATTTTAGCCTTGGTCAGAAAACTGATCTGAAGCGTTAGTGCATCATTTCATCCGTTTAGAGCTACAGACATAATATGGCCGTATTCGTGCTAATAACAAAATTATATCCACGTGTCACTAAGTTGGCTAATGCAATCACTTACCGAGTGAGACGCTGATGGGCAATTACAACACTGCCAAGGAAATAAGGTGCTATTTTGAACGAATACAATGCAGTTTCATGAGAGGCACAATTTCTACTCACTGCCAAAGCAACTAATAGTTCCGTTACAAAATGCGAACGCAGTTTTTCAGCTGTTAATAAAGTCTATGTGCTAAGTGAATTAATTATTTGCTTATTAAGAACCTATATTTAAATCTAATGGTTGGTTGTATGATTGGTGATTCAACTGTCAGTTGCTACAATTTTGAAGTAGAACCCCGAACTACACGAACAATCTCATGTCGGTTTTTTGGCGCAGCTATAGTTTTTGTGCCAGTATAACTGTTCACTGGTACAATTGCTTCAAGTTAAGTTCGAAACGTTTCTATCAAATTTACCATTACTTTTGAATTATAGCCACTAGATATACGTGACGGAATTCCAATGACAGCTTAGTGAGCAACAACACACTAAAACAAAACACGAAACCAGTTGTACGACAACAAAAATCAAAGCCAACATTGCGAAATCGTTACTCATTTTTAACATTTGGGTTTGCCGTGTAAGCTTTTTGGTAAACATGTTGCCTGTTCTCTGTGTTATTTAACCAATTGGTATATTTGAGGCTGCCAGCAAATCCATCTCATAAACAGGACTACCAATTACGACTAGAGATGAGATAAAGAAATGGTGCTATTAAGCATGCATTGCAAGCAGACGCAACAGGGAAAGTACATTCAGCTGACGATGTACATCCCAAATACAGGAAATAAGGCGTCGGCTGTCTAGACTGCGCATTGTCTATATAGTGTCTGAGATTGTTGATTATATTATACCAATATATTGCAAAAAAGGAATTAACAACACAGCAACGAGTAGAATACCGGACATCCTGCATCGATGAATCAAACATTGCAATAGTCAATAATGCATGCACCATTCCGGAAACCTTCATGACACGTTATAATGAAAAACTTATTTACACACGTTCTTGTAGGACCAAATCAATGAAGAATGGATCAGACCAGGACAGAAGGCTAAGCCATGCAGTTGATAAAATTGTGAATATATGATAGACCTAATGATGAAATGAAAAGGTGCATGCAACTTAAAATGGAAATGACATTCCAACAGCTATTATCATGAAATATTATCATTGATTACCACTTGCAATAGCTATCATAAAACGCAGAACGCATAAATACACTGCTGAAAACTAATGCAAATATTCTGCTTACTAACTCGTTTTAGGATTGAGTGCGTATTTAATGTTAGCAAAGCGGTAACATTTGTCGTCCAACTAATTAAATTCAGTCATTATGTAGCACAAGTAGAGGAATGGTAGCTCAAGGTAAGCATATGTCGATTATGCGTGCACATTTCCCAAAACCTTCATAGAACATGGGAAAGCAGCAACAGAGTCGTAACGCTAGTTAGATTGATTCTGTAGGTATCGATTGAAAAGACGCGCGTCAAATGCTACAGTATAATATGTGTAACAGACGACGCTATTGTGCAAGTGTATTATGCATTATAGAGCATTGTATAATTAATATTGATGGGGACCTTGCATCTTAAATCCCGATAATGATCAAGTGGCCGTTTTCCTGACTGTATTTTGCATTGATTACCAACAATAACAAATATTTTATATTTATATTTAGATATATGTAGATATATAGATATAGAGATATATATATAGAGAGATATATATAGATATATATATATATATAGGATATATATATATATGAGGAGATATATTATATCTATATATATATATATATAGAGATATATCTAGAGAGAGGGATCTATATGTCTATATATATATGTCCCATCCCATCTATATATATATATATTCGTATCTACATATATATATATATCTTATATATATATATAGGGAGAGGAGAGAGATATATCTATATATATGCCTGAAGATGAGTATATGTAGAGAGGGAGAGAGAGATATGTACTCCTCTCTCTCTATCTCTATATAGGAGAGAGGGATATATACATATCCCTATATATCTATTATCTCTATTCTAGATATTTCTCTATATCTCTCTATATGATAGATAGAGATGTATATATATATATGTCTCTATATATATATCTATATATATATATATATATATATCTCTATATATATATAATATATATATATATATATATATATATATATATATATATATATATATATATATATATATATATATATAAAATATTTGTTATGGTTGGTAATCAATGCGAAAATACAGTCACATATTTATATATATATATATGTATATATATATATATATAAAGTGACAATTACAACCATTCGTAGACTCCAAACATTGGCATATTTTAATTGTAACAATGAAATAGTTTTATGCGAATAAAAATCATTTTGTCACTTTTTATTCCGGGTATATACTTTTGGTCCTCGAAAGGTCGTCCACGAATGGTCAAGACCCTAATTTTACGTATTAATCCAACCTTTTGGCCCATATATATTTTCGAACATTTGCGGAATACCGAAATATTTCAATACTTTTCAGTTACCATGGACTAGGAACAAAATATTTGTTGTAAATGTGATCAATATGAATAATTGGTAGCATTGTGCGATCTAATTTAATGTTGTAGATTGATGAACAAGGTGGAAAATAGAGTATAAACATAACCAACACACATAATTAAACATTATTTTGGCAATTTGGTTGTATCAAAGGTATAGAGGTTTGTGTGTTATGTCAAAGAATGTTTAGTTGTTGAAATTTCATTTCGCTATTATTTTCAAAATCCCCAAAAATCACGCGTGAATGATTATTTTTGTACGTAACTAAGACAAGACTATCACATACAAAAGGTCGAAGCAAAATATTTTCATTTATTGTGGATGAAAATGGGCGTTGACTTTATGTGGACATTCTGGTATATCCTTTCGTGGACCCAAGTCAACAAAAGGTTTTGCGGTTTGTCCGCTAAAGGTCGCATTCGTACTAATATATATTTATATATATGTACATATATATATATATATATATATATATATATATATATATATATATATATATATATATATATATATATATATATATATATGTGTGTGTGTGTGTGTGTATGTGTGTGTGTGAATAAATATATATATATATGTACATATGTATATATATATATTTTATATGAATATATGCATAAATGTATAAATATATATATATATATATAGATATATATATATATATATATATATCTATATATATATATATATATATATATATATATATATATATAACATACGCAATATACGTAAGATGTATATGTACATATATACATCTATACATATATCGATCTACATAACAACGTATATTTATCGATATGCATATTAACATATATAAGCATGTACATGCACGCACCATATATCAACCCATCACTGGCGTGTTCCTTTTCCCCGAACTCTTGCAAGATTATCCTTTACAGTCTATGGAACACTTCACGGCAATGGCAAAAATATTTCGGAATATTGTCGTTGTACCTAGATATGTTTGCGTCGTAAGAAGCTTATTGACCTCTGCCCCAGTGAACAAGTCTCTCATACAATCTACCAAACACATCTGCTGTTGCTTTCAGGCTTTATCAATGGCTTATATCTATATCTCTCCTCTATACTGTGGGAGGAAAACTTACAGGGATACATTCACCATTGCGGAACGTAGTGTACAGTATGTGGTTATAGCGACATGAATGTCGCTTTAGTTCACAAGGGAATATGAAGACCTTGCGAAGTTGTTGCTTCAACGTGCATTTAGCATGTGACAGAGGGTTATGTGGTCAGCTGGATTGCGGTCAAAAATATGAGGTATGTTTTAGTTCAACAACCCAGCATCGTTTGTAGCAAAGTTTGGCGTGCGGCAAATGCATAGCGTCAAATATGCCTCAAGAGATATCACCCTCCTTATGCATCAGTGTGCACATTTATCATCCTCAAATTAAAGTGGAATATTTCCACAGTCGCTAATTTTGAAATAATTACAGAGAAGTTGCTATTAAATCTTTGTCCTCGTTGGTAATCAGTGGATCACCTACATAGACGTTTCAAAAAACATAGTCAATTAGCGTAGTATGGAGCAGATATTTATATTTTGCTATGTTTTTTAATGATATATGAAAAGGTTGCGGATTATTGAACAAACATTGAATCGGATAGTAAAGGTGTAGCTTTACCATGTTTCACTAAGGAAAAGGGTGGCGATATTGTAAGTGGTAAGCTGAACCGAAAAAGAGTAATATTGGCACAATAGTCACGTTCATTGAAAACAGTGATAATACCAAGCATAGCGTAAAACGTTTATTTAACATCAGTGCCACTATGTTATATATGATTACGCATTGTGGAAACTTATCAAGTTGTATATCTGATCTCATAGCTTGCGTTTACCTGTGTATGTAAACATTGCTGTATAGTAACTTTTCGGGTGTTCCACATTCTGCTGGTGATGCTATATATTGCTCAGTATGGTTTATGTCAATTTACACTGTTCATTTGCTTATCCGCTGTGGGTATGGAATGACTGCAATACGAATCATCGATAATGTTCGGTGCTTGCTTCTCTCGGTTACCTGTTCTTCCGTAGCTACTCGGGTGTTTGTACTGAGCACATCAATAGCGCTACATATAGATATCCACGTCATTGCAGTTTTATGTCATCATATGGGTCTATTCCCACGCTTAATACAAACTTGGAAGAGTAGATGCATAATAAACCCCTTTTTTACAGACAATTAACCATGTAATGTTTTAATGCACGAAGCAAATCAATTTCGCAACGATTGCGGGATCAATTACCTGTACTTGAATTACGCTTGTCTCTAGTGTTCTTACTTTTAGTTGTAAGTGCAATCGAAGATTCGACACCTGACTTTAACTCTCTCTACCAGGCGTATAGCGATTTAATTTAATGATAAAACATTGTATTATCATCGCAAAATATACATGGATACAAGCGAAACGGACCTATTCAGGGGTAAAACAGCACCAACGAAATAATAGTGAGAACATTGCACATATATCATCTTTTATTACTGAATACCTTTGATGCAGGCAAGTATCAATAATTATGGGAACTCTTTATGTTAGTTAACATTTGGAAAGCAAACAGGCACGTCTGATAAAAAACATGATAACGATTAATTCTCATTGCGCAAGGGCCGAAGATGTATGAGGTTTTAATTGTTTTATACACAAAAGGAATGTCATCAACAAACTGGGTAATTTTTCGAGGTCTTACATAGTATTATATGATTTTACCTTGAAGAATCTAATCATAGGGAACGACATTGAATGGCTTAAGGTGCCCAATTGCTACCGCACGTGATATGCCAATGATCATGCCCGCAATGCTCGCGAGCTAAGATAAAAATACAGCCAACAAATCGATATATATAGATATACATACAAATACATATACATATATGTATATATATATATATATATATAGAGATATATATATATATATATATATATATATATATATATATATATATATATATTACATTTAAATGTATATATATTAATATATATATATATCAATATATTTATGTTTATATATATACATATCTATAAATATACATATAAATATTTTTATATTACGTAGGATATATTATATACATATATTATATGTTTATATATATACCTATATATAAATAAAAACAATATATACATATATAGCTATATATCGTTTATTATATATAAATAAGTATTTATAAAATATGGTGATGTCTGGTAATCAATGCGAATACAGTCACATATTTATATATATATATATGTATATATATATATATATAAAGTGACAATTACAACCATTCGTAGACTCCAAACATTGGCATATTTTAATTGTAACAATGAATAGTTTTATGCGAATAAAAATCATTTTGTCACTTTTTATTCCGGGTATATACTTTTGGTCCTCGAAAGGTCGTCCACGAATGGTCAAGACCCTAATTTTACGTATTAATCCAACCTTTTGGCCCATATATATTTTCGAACATTTGCGGAATACCGAAATATTTCAATACTTTTCAGTTACCATGGACTAGGAACAAAATATTTGTTGTAAATGTGATCAATATGAATAATTGGTAGCATTGTGCGATCTAATTTAATGTTGTAGATTGATGAACAAGGTGGAAAATAGAGTATAAACATAACCAACACACATAATTAAACATTATTTTGGCAATTTGGTTGTATCAAAGGTATAGAGGTTTGTGTGTTATGTCAAAGAATGTTTTAGTTGTTGAAATTTCATTTCGCTATTATTTTCAAAATCCCCAAAAATCACGCGTGAATGATTATTTTTGTACGTAACTAAGACAAGACTATCACATACAAAAGGTCGAAGCAAAATATTTTCATTTATTGTGGATGAAAATGGGCGTTGACTTTATGTGGACATTCTGGTATATCCTTTCGTGGACCCAAGTCAACAAAAGGTTTGCGGTTTGTCCGCTAAAGGTCGCATTCGTACTAATATATATTTATATATATATGTACATATATATATATATATATATATATATATATATATATATATATATATATATATATATATATATATATATATATATATGTGTGTGTGTGTGTGTTATGTGTGTGTGAATAAATATATATATATATGTACATATGTATATATATATATTTCTATGAATATATGCATAAATGTATAAATATATATATATATATATATATCTATATATATATATATATATATATATATATCTATATATATATATATATATATATATATAACATACGCAATATACGTAAAGATGTATATGTACATATATACATCTATACATATATCGATCTACATAACAACGTATATTTATCGATATGCATATTAACATATATAAGCATGTACATACACGCACCATATATCAACCCATCACTGGCGTGTTCCTTTTCCCCGAACTCTTGCAAGATTATCCTTTACAGTCTTTGGAAACACTTCACGGCAATGGCAAAAATATTTCGGAATATTGTCGTTGTACCTAGATATGTTTGCGTCGTAAGAAGCTCATTGAGCCCTGCCCCAGTGAACAAGTCCCTCATTCAATCTGCCACCAAAACACGATCGGTTCTGCTGTTGCTTTCAGGCTGTATCAATGGCTTATATCTATATCTCTCCTCTATAATGTGGGAGGAAAACTTACAGGGATACATCCACCATAGCGGAACGTAGTGTACAGTATGTGGTAATAGCGACATGAATGTCGCTTTAGTTCACGGAAGGGAATATTTAGACCTTGCGAAGTTGCTGCTTCAACGTGCATTTAGCATGTGACAGAGGGTTATGTGGTCAGCTGGATTGCGGACAAAAAAATGAGGTATGTTTTCGTTCAACAACCCAGCATCGTTTTTTGCAAAGTTTGGTGTGCGGCAAATGCATAGAGTCAAATATGCCTCAGGAGATATTCACCCTCATGCTGCATCAGTGTGCACATTTATCATCATCAAATTAATGTGGAATATTTCCACAGCGCCAATTTTGAAATAATTACAGAGAAGTTGCTATTAATTCTTTGTCCTCGTTGGTAATCAGTGGATCACCTACATAGACGTTTCGAAAACGTAATCAATTAGCGTAGTATGGAGCAGATATTTATATTTTGCTATGTTTTTTAAATGATATATGAAAAGGTTGCGGATTATTGAACAAACATGGAATCGGATAGTAAAGGTGTAGCTTTACCATGTTTCACTAAGGAAAAGGGTGGTTATATTGTAAGTGGTAAGCTGAACCGAAAAAGAGTAATATTGGCACAATAGTCACGTTCATTGAAAACAGTAATAATACCAAGCATAGCGTAAAACGTTTATTTCACGTCAGTGCCACTATGTTATATATGATTACGCATTGTGGAAACTTATCAAGTTGTATATCTGATCTCATAGCTTGCGTTTACCTGTGTATGTAAACATTGCTATATACTAATTTTTCGGGTGTTCCACATTCTGCTGGTGATGCTGTTTATTGCTCAGTATGGTTTAGGTTAATTTATACTGTTCATTTGCTTATCCGCTGTGGCTATTGAATGACTGCAATACGAATCATCGATAATGTTCGGTGCTTGCTTCTCTCGGTTACCTGTTCTTCCGTAGCTCCTTGGGTGTTTGTACTGAGCACATCAATAGCGCTACATCTAGATATCCACGTCATTGCAGTTTTATGTCATCATATGGGTCTATTCCCACGCTTAATACAAACTTGGAAGAGTAGATGCATAATAAACCCCTTTTTTACAGACAATTAACCATGTAATGTTTTAATGCACGAAGCAAATTAATTTCGCAACGATTGCGGGATCAATTGCCTGTACTTGAATTACGCTTGTCTCTAGTGTTCTTACTTTTAGTTGTAAGTGCAATCGAAGATTCGACACCTGACTTTAACTCTCTCTACCAGGCGTATAGCGATTTAATTTAATGATAAAAACATTGTATTATCATCGCAAAATATACATGGATACAAGCGAAACGGACCTATTCAGAGGTAAAACAGCACCAACGAAATAATAGTGAGAACATTGCATATATATCATCTTTTATTATTGAATACCTTTGATGCAGGCAAGTATCAATAATTATAGGAACTCTTTATGTTAGTTAACATTTGGAAAGCAAACAGGCACGTCTGATAAAAAACATGATAACGACTAATTCTCATTGCGCAAGGGCCGAAGATGTATAAGGTTTTAATTGTTTTATTCACAAAAGGAATGTCATCAACAAACTGGGTAATTTTTCGATGTCTTACATAGTATTATATGATTTTACCTTGAAGAATCTAATCATAGGGAACGACATTGAATGGCTTAAGGTGCCCAATTGCTACCGCACGTGATATGCCAATGCTCATGCCCGCAATGCTCGCGAGCTAAGATAAAAATACACACAACAAATCGATATATATATATATACATACAAATATATATATACATATAGGTAAGATAGAGAGATAGATATAGAGATATATATATATATATAGAGAGATAGAGAGATATATAGAGATATATAGATAGATATAGATATATATATACATTTAAATGTATATATATTAAGAGATATATATATATATTCATATATTTATGTTTATATATATACATATCTATAAAATATACATATAAATATTTTTATATATGTATATATATATTTATATACATACATATATATGTTTATATATATACAAATATATACATAAAAACCAAGATATATATACATAAATATATATATATATATATTAATATATATATATATATGAATATATATACGAATATATATGTATATTATCATGTCAATATATATATATATATATATATAGAGAGAGATATATATATAGATATATATAAATTTATATATATATATAGGAATAAATATATATATATTCATATATTTATATTTATATACATATATATATTTATAAAGATATAAATAAACATATAATTATATATTTATGTATATATATATATATTATATATATACATTTATATGTTTATATATATACACATATAAACCAATATATACATAAATATATATATATATCAATATATCAATATATATATGGATATATACGTATATTTATATATATCATCATATCAATGCATATATATATATATATATATATATATACATATTTATATATATATAAACATTCGTGTACGACTTTCTTATGCCATTTTATAGCTTTGAGATTGCTGAATGAATCACTATACAAAGTTGACGAAGATAGTTGGGCTCAGCATATCTAGTCATTTGCGTGAGAAAGAGAGCGTAGGCTAAGGGCAAAGCTCGGACACCTTCTTTTATAGATAATTCATGGATGCATATTAAATCTCATATCATTGATGCTGAAACCGGCAGTCCTTATCCATACATGCAACGTTTAATGTACTTAAAATAGCTTGCTCACTTCACAAAACACGACTTGGTAACTATCAAACACGTTGGGTATAGCTAAGGATGAAGCGGAAACGCAGCTGATACATGGAAACAAACCAAAAGTATATACCAGGATTCTAAATTTTCAAAACGATTTTCTTTGCACTCAACTTTTTTTATTATATTATCTAAGGTATAACGTATTAATAATTTGAAAATAATTATAGTAAAAATGTACAAAAAATATTTGTCCACGAAAGGTTGGAGTCTACGAATGGTGTAATCGTCAGTAATATATAGATATATATATATATATATATATATAGAGATAGATAGATATAGATATATATATATATATATATATATATATATATATATATATATATATATATATATATATATATATATATATATATATATATATATATATATATATATATATATATATATATATATATATATATATATATATATATATATATATATATATATATATAGTGATATATATATATAGTATATATATATATATATATATATATATATATATATATATATATATATATATATATATATATATATATATATATATATATATATATATATATATATATACTGGCTAATGAGTTTCAACAAATCAAAAGATACAAAACATGGAGGGGGTAGCAGGAAATCTTGCTTTGATGGATCATATAAAGCAGCAGTCGATAATGTAAGGGCGTGGGAATGTAGCAACCGTTAAATAAATGCTAAGAATCTGAATGTTTTGACGAAGTGCTGCTTACTTATACTTTTAGCAGACAATACTAATAGACAATGGAACTGATTAAAGCAATAAGCCATGTATGCACGTTTATGAAAAGGTAATAGACTAAATGAGTTCATAATGAGGGAGACTTGAAATCCGATTCAATGTTAAACAATACCCAACTGCATACCCGTTTGACTGTGATATTAAATGAGAGTCATCGGAAACAATAATTGTTGGATACCTATTGAGTGGTGATAATAAAAGCAAACGTACGGTTTTGTAAATGGGTTAAGAGGTTTCCTTGCATACTGACATATCTGTTTGACAAGAGGAGTGTCTATATGTTTTGTTTGCAACCCTTTAAATTCAATCAATAGAGCATGCAATAATGAATTGCACAACAGCGAGTAGGATCCAATATATCCTGCAGTGGTAGATCAAACAAAACGACGGTCGAAAATGAGTTCACCTTTCTCATTGAGCGTGGGAATGCCGCAATAGCTGAAACAACGCTAGTGGTAAAAATGCTTTATTTACCGACTGGGCACATACGCATTTGGTGTACCATTATCAGCGTAGATAAACAGGAATGTTAACAGGTTATTCACAATCGTTAAATACACCGATGTCGCAAACGCAACAATGTATCTTGCCTGTTTCAGCGTTTGATATCTAGTCAGGGATAAAGATGAACTATTTCCCAGATCACAATATCAGCTAGTTCCGGCGTATTTATGATATACTCACCACTAATTGCAGTAATTTCCAAACGCAATTTTATTTGAGGTATTAGGCATATGGCAGCCTCATATTCAATATTTACTCAAATATATTCAGTGGAACATATTTCGTATGGCCCCGATTTACCCCATACGCCTTATCTTCGATCAATATAATACGTCTAAAATAGAACAAAATGAAAAACCGGTCAAATTTTATTTTATAATTATTTTTATTGTTCCTTGGTTGTACAGAATGATTATATTAATCATTTAAAAGGATTAAACAATATCTAGTACCAATAGTTCACTCATCATCTAATGATTCGTCCTCAGAGTCTGTATCAACCGCCTACACCTCTCGACTGCAGCTCATGGATAGGTCCAATCCATTGAGAATTTAGCCACCAGTTACGCACTTCCAACAGCCCCAAGGTTCTTGAGAAACCGCTTGTTCGTAACCGAGAGAAACTTGAGGGTGTGGTATTTACAAACCGTTAATGTTGGAGGTAGTGTGCATGGCTCAACTGCCGCAGTACTGCATGGCGTCTTTGAAACAAAATGTGCGAAGCCTTAAGTCGTCCCGGTTCTCATTCGCAGTACCACTACATAAGGAAACGAGAGCACGTTCCGCTGTATAGATGACTTTCTCCTGTCAGATGTGGGATTCATGTACACCTAAGCATTTTCAGCTAATAAAATATTAATTTGCAGTTTGCTGATAGACTTGTTTTTCCCTATGCCGATCATTCTTGATGTGGTATCAACGCCAAGCACAGCATGAGTGAAGATAACATTGTTGCATACAATATTTCCAGGGTGACATAGTGCTGCCTTCAAGACTTCTAACGTTGTGGTGATAATTATCTGTAGAATATTGTAGACAAAAGTTTGGCTACAACTCTCGTTTTCTGATGCAATCGCTAATTAGAAAGTAATCCCATCGACTTTATATCAATAAATCAGTCATGTTTATTTGTTTGCCCTGTTTTTAAGTAAACTAGCCAAACTGCCATTATATATTTGAGGTTCATATAAGTAATTGTAGCTGAAGATAGTTATCACAAATAAGATTCTAATATATAATATGTGTTTGCACAACGATTATATATTTACAAGTAATTCTCATACAATTTTAGCCTGGCATTTATTTTACTTTTTCCTTTCTATTTTCTTACGTTATATTCAATTTGCTATATAGTCATAAAGTCTAATACAACTATCGTGACCTCTGATTGAATGGCTCTGGTGGCGAATAAGTCGACTAGATACGCTGTTATGGACATGCTAAAGTGCTTCCTGGTATTTTTTATCGCATTATAACCGTAAAATTTAAATTATGTTTTCTCCATATAACATCGGATAAGTAGAGATGCATTTAGTCACGTGATAAGATAATTTATGTACTCCGCCGTGATTTCTTATTAAACAGGGTTAAGGCGACTATCTGTGAACGCTTGTTTATATTCCAACACAAAAACAATAGCGGATTGACAAAGCTTGGTTTATACTGCAATTATTGTTATTTCCATGTCGATGGGCTTTATACTCCGTAAACGGTTATCGCGTATTATTATTGCTGCCATGAATGACGTCAGAGTCACATATTTTGCGATATATTTCTCCATGGCATCTGCTTGTAACAGTTGAATTTTCCATTTCACAATTTGTCAGTCTTTTTGTGAGGCATGATGGTTATATAGTCAGATAATAAATGCTAATGTTCCGTTTTGGAAATAGTCGTATTAAGTGAGATTTATTCGACGCTCAGCTACCAACATTCCGCAAACGTATTCTGCAAGAGAATTGTAAGTAACATAACGATAAATGATCATGGTAGGTTAAGTCACACAGTTGGAGAATATATGCAAAGCCGAATGGGGTTATATTTAGCCCCTTTGTATGACGATAAGCTTTCTTAAATCAGGATGATATTGCAATGGTAGCCCTTCCTATAGTATTTGGAATTGATAATAACCCAAAACAGTAACCTATGAAATGCATTATGTGATAAATAACAAGTACAAATAAAAAAAGCAACTCAACGTTTTTATTTTGTAACTGCTGTGACTCGACGTCATGGCATGATATCCTGTAGGTAACCGTATATGCTTCAACGCCATTTAAATACTTATTTGATGAGCAAGCAAGTGTACTTGCATCAGCTGTTTGCATGCACAATTCATGAGATTAACCTGCCGGTATTGCATTTCCGGTACCGTTTATTTCGTTACTTACATTCGCCGAAAAAGCATCATTGCTGGTACATTTACCGTGACTAAATGTGTCATATAAGTCTGCAATGGCGTTTCGATTACTTTTTACTAACCCATACGTACATTACAACTTTACTTAGCACTGCGCATGTCAACATGGTACCTAGATACTCAGGTTGAGTATACGTTTCACACAGCTGTATGGCCACGCTTAATGCATTGATGGAATATATGCTTACATAGCATATTACTCCAATTTCAGATATAAAGCTGTAACGTGTTATAGTATTTGAAGCATATCGAGACAGCTAATTGTTTGCTGCCTAGTTGTTGTTCGTCCACTGTAACACTAGGAGAATAAATTAAGGTATGTGAGAGTATTTGCAGTTCATGTCAAAACAGTATATACATGGTTTCAGCGTTAGACTTTCAGGCCTCACTTTAACAGTATGACAACAATCCGGCATTAAATACCTCTCAAGAAGACAAAAGATATGTGCGGATGTGCACTCATGGGACACTTATGAGGCAAAATGGATACACACAGGAGATATTGATTGTCATTGTCGTTCTGCAAGTTGGGACAGCTGAATATGCTCCTTGAGCATATTGCGTATCATAGTTCCGAAGGTTAAATGACAAAGCGTATTTGGAGGTTCACCTCAGACAATCGACCTCATTGAAACAAGAAATATGATTATGCAGGGCCATGGGGTGCTTTCGAAATAAATTCCCCGTTGCATAGTGTCGCTTGAGAAACTGAGGGCAAGATAGAGTGCAAGGTGCATACGACAAATATAACAATACATAAAGGTCCCTTGAATCAAGTATGTTGTTAGGCTACCTGAGTCCTTTACTTTCCGATATAATGTACATTTATCGTTTACATGATGACATCTGCTTAGTTATCACAAAGTCGAATTGCAACTAAAACGTATTCTCAGCATGGGGATAAAATCAGTAAAGTGCATGCCTACTTGAATGTATACGCGCAAATAGCTGAATATTGTTATTAATTTAAGAAAGTTTTTTGAAAGAAACAAAATTTGTCCTGTGTCTGAGAAAGAAATAAACATATTTAGTCCTAAAAATCAAATTGTAAATACTCGTTATAGAGTAATAATACATTGCATGGTTTGAGTCCCATGTCACGACCATCAGGCCAGCGATTCACGCCTTAATACGGACATATTTGAGCAAAACTGGTCTCAGTTTCATTCGACTGTTGAAGTGAAAAGTATTTTGAAAATGCATTACCAAAATGTTTACGCATGTAATCAGCAGTTATTATACACTTGGTGCTAAAACAAGCTGCTATCTCTAATATATATGAAGACAATATATTGAAACTTATTATATTGGTTATATGGTGGGATAGGTGGACATTCAACGGCGATTTGCGTTGGTTTGGTAAGAGAAAATCGAGCTTTACCAGCCATCCATGGTTTGCGCAATTATAAATTCTATGTTATTATTATTTGTACATTTGTACATTTGCTGTCATGTTTAACTTGAAGATTTCAAATGAAAACGACCAATATGATAATGTGATGTAAAATTTATTTGTTGTGGGTTTTTGCATGACCATATCTACTCAATAGACATGGCGAACATTTGGTTCACCTTGCATATAAATTACAGCTGAGCGAGCAAAAACTCGAAGTATTAGCATGCATAGCCAACAGACTCAGCATGGAAAGTACATCAAGCTAGCAATATACATCTCTAATACATCGGTTAAGGCGTCAGCTATCTAGTCTGTGCCTGACCTTCCCACTCTATGTAATTACCATAGGTTAGAGTTTATATGATAAGTAGGGCAAGATGTTTTGCCATCTGACTTTACACGAGATCGAATATTGCCAATCACAATATATGCTCTGAACTATAATCTACCATAGACTATGTTGATCTTCCCGTTGTTGTCATAGCTTCGTGTCTGTGTTAGCCTGAAAAATTAAAACTGACCTACAACATGCTCCCAATGTCACTAAAACACCAATTTCTTATACAATGACATTCGCTTGTTGTTGAAACCATTCACATTAACATTGTCAACCAGCTGATTGAAGGCCACTTGTAAGCAATAACCTATACCCGATTGCAATTTATATGGTTGGATAATTTTTGGATCGAGCGCTAAATTATATTTAGCCGTGGGGTATTCTTATGTCGACAATAATAACATTTTAAGGGCGTTTGATCTCTCCAAGGTCACAGTGAAGGATAGCAAAGGTATAAAATGCTCATCTTTGAGGTGAAACTTGTTTTGTTTCCGAGAAACTAACGGCAATGATAATGGGATTTGTTGCCGCCAATGAAAAAGTGGACGGGTCTTAATTGTATTCGGCCTGAGCTTGATGTTAATTCGGCTGTTGTTCTCATGTATTTAGGCTCACGTTCAATACTGTGCACGTGGTCTGCACCTACCGTAGGCGAAAGAATTAAACATTTCCTAATATGTTCATGTGAAAATTCATTCTCATAATGGCGCTACGTTGAACATGAAATATACGTAATAGAATGAATATTCTATCATTAGTGAGAGACAAATAGTCCTCATTGTTGGTCATTATTTTACATAATACTTCTTTGATGACCTGATATGTCGACTATTGCAATATTGCAATCTAGTTAATCGATTAAATAGAATTTTGCTTTTACCGAAGTGAAAATAAGAACCAAATTGCTTTGAATCCCAAACATAACGCCGAAAAACATAGGCTGATATACGATGGTAGATTGCGACATCTGGTAGGCGGAGAAGGCTTGCGTCTAAACTTATAAATGTTATTCAAGATATGCAGCATGTAAGCACTCATTGCTTATGAAAAGCAGAAGGCCAACACAAAACGCAAAAACTTTGCAAATGTTTTCATTGTTTCGTTATGTGCAAGCTCGCCCGCTATGCCTCATATGTTGCTTCTGGCTCTTATAGTTCTGTGCATGTTAATATGCACAGTATGACAGTTTCTTTTATTATTGTTAACTTGCAACTGCGTTATTGTACCCTTGCTCGTGCTATTTCGCTTTATTACTATGACGATATTTATTCCCATCTTCCAAATAATTATTGTCGGGATAGTCATTATCTTACCCGAGTTGCATTGTTTATGGCAACAAGGACGTTATGTGTGTAAACGCTGGCGAATACTCATACTGACAGACGAATGCTAGCAGATACATCCAGCGTTTACATTGACGATATAGCGAGCACCACGCGAGGATATATACGGAATTAAAACTTATTTTCAAATATTGCTTCGGAAAGTTGACGTCATATGGTAGCTGTAAGTAATTTTGCCTGAAATTCACGAGACAAAACTGCATGACATCCGGCAACGCAATGGAATGCAGTTCAAATTAATGGCATGATAACATGTGCAGCTAACGATTCAAATACATGGTCTCTGACAAGTTTCCAAACGCTGAATAAGGCATAAGTTATTGCTGCGTTTTCGATTTCGGTTTGTTCATCAATTCAGATAAATATGATTACATTCCTGCTTATCTTTGCCGGTATAGTTATCATCTTAGTAAGGTTAAGTTCCTTGGTGAGTAGCTATTCTGTTAAATGTTCTTACATTTTTAAGGTGCTATGCATGTGCTAACTTAATTTACATGCACCAGAATACGTTTGCTAAAACGTCTGGCCCTTGGCAAAGATACATTCAGCCTGAAACACATTTTGCTTGTTTATGTTAATGTTAGGTGAAGATAAGCATTCACGTTGTTTTACATATTTGCAGTCCAAAAACTGAAATACCATAAACCGGTCAGACACTATGCATGCAACCCGTCTCAAACACATACATATACATACATACGTATAACAAAACATTTCCGGGTGCATCATCCCTTATTATGACCTTGCTAGCACCGCCAGGTATATGTTGAGTCAAATTTGTATGTGATGCTAGTTATTTTACAGCGATCAGATGCAACTAATAGTTACGTTACTAAATACGAACGCAGTTGTTCAGCTGTTAATAAACTATGTGTGCTAAGCGAATTAATTATTTGCTGGCTCAAAGATATATTAAGAACCTATATTTAAATCTAATGGTTGGTTGTATGATTGGTGATTCAACTGTCAGTTGCTACAATTTTGAAGTAGAATCCCGAACTACACAAACAATCTCATGTCGGTTTTTTTGGCGCAGCTATAGCTTTTGTGCCAGTATAACGTGTTCATTGGTACAATTGCTTCAAGTTCTGTTCGAAACGTTTATATCAAAATTACCGTTACTTTTGAATTATAGCCACTAGGTATACGTGACGGAATTCTAATTACAGCTAAGTAAGCAACAACACACTAAAACAAAACAAGACAACAAAAATCAAAGCCAACATTGCAAAATCGTTACTCATTTTTACTGTAAATCCGAACATTTGGGTTTGCCGTGTAAGCTGATAGGTAAACATTTTGCCTGTTCTCTGTGTTATTTAATCAGTTGGTATATTTGAGGCTGCCAGCAAATCCATCTCATAAAGAGGAGCATCTTCCGATGACGGTTGCATTCGAGATGGCCGATTACCAATTACGACTAGAGATGAGATAAAGAAATGGTGCTATTAGGCATGCATTGCATGCAGACGCAACATGGAAAGTACATTCAGCTGGCGATGTACATCCCAAATACATGAATTAAGGGGTCGGCGGTCTAGACTGCGCCGGATTTTCCTGTCAGTGCAACTACCATTGTCTAGGTGGAATGTAGTAAAAAGGCACGGAATGTTATAGCCAAATACCAATATATGCTCTGACTGATAACTTAAAAAATTTTGTCTACCAAGTGTTGTCATAGTTACATATTTTTGTAACAATAAAATCTACAATCAGCCGCAAAAGAGCATCAAGATTACAGCCATAAAAGCGGACATCCGCAGCAATGAGAGGCAGCAATCGAAGCTCAAATCATTGCTTGAAAAAGCTTTTTCATTGAAGAAACCAAACTCATTTTTAGGGCGACGGCATAATTATTATTACAGCAAAATTATTTTTTGTCCAAAGTCGATAAATGTATATTGTCATATAATCTGACACCACATCCGTAATAATTTCATTGTTAATTGTTGTTTTTTAATAGTACACAAAATAATGTATTTATCGAGTGCTCTTCCATGAAGTAATATGAATGGTTAGTATAACTTAACTTGTAATAAATAAAATAATAACATTATTGCTAGATATATGATACGAATATGCAATATCCAGTCATTCTAGCAGTACATATTCAAACAAATCGATTACTAATGTAAATAAGTTATTTCGCATAAAAGTAAGTTAGCAATAACAAAATCCCAAGCATACAGTCGGAGGTATATGGCGACATAATTTGGTATTTGGTCAAATGTTATTAATGCGGCAAGGACGCCATTTTCGGACGTGTTGCATATGGCCGTTTGTCGAGGAACAAAGGCAACCTCATAATTTCCTCCGTTTCGTCATGCAAGTTTTATCTGCGACAAGAGAGTCATTAAAAAAATCATCAGATTTGATTAACTATTGCAAATTCAAACGTGCCTTAGTACACGGCATTATATCAAATCAAACGACACAGCAATGCGAGATGGAACATCATAATATCACTCATTGAAGTGACAGTATATACGTAGACATTCAATAGACCATCCACTGCTGTGATGTAGATTCTGTGCTTTACGTTTGCCTGCTGAATATTGTAATAGATCTAATGTCTTACAGTGACAAAACAAAGCTAAATAATGTCCGATTACCGAAAATACATCAATTATCTTGTGGATAGTATATACCCATTAGTTGTGAGTGCTTTCCTATGAAGCGTGTATTTATAGAATATAATGCGTGTCGTTCATATTATTTATATTATTCAAACATTGCAATGCTCAATAATACATGCACCATTCCTGAAACCTTCATGACACGTTGAAATGAAGAACTCGGCTGCTTACACACCTTCTTGTAGGACCAAATCCATAAAGAATGGATCAGACCAGGACAGAAGTTTAAGCCATGCAGTTGATAAAATTGTGAATATATGATAGACCTAATGGGGAAATAAAAAAGGTGAATGCGACTAAAAATTGAAATAATATTTAAACAGTTATTATACTGAAATATTATCATTGATTACCGCTTGCTGAATGTAAATATTCTGCTTACTAAATCGCTTTAGAATTGAGTGCGTATTTAATGTTAGAAAAGCGGTAACATTCGACGTCCAACTAATTAAATTCAGTCATTATGTGGCAAAATATTTTAAGTACCACAAGGTAGATGAATGATAGGTCAAGCTAAGCATATGTCGATTATGCGTGCACATTTCCCAAAGCCTTCATAGAGCATGAGAAAGCAGCAACAGAGCCGTAGCGCTAGTTAAATTGATTCTTTAGGTATCGGCTGATCACACATGCGTCGAATACTACAGTATAATATGTGTAACAGTCGACGCTATTGTGCAAGTGTTATAGGCATAATAGAGCATTGTGTAATTAATATAGATGGGGACGATGCATCTTAAATGGAGATAATGATCAATATATAATATACAATATATATGTCCAGATATATATGCACATATATACATCTATACATATATCGATCTACATAACAACGTATCTTTATCGATATGCATATAAACGTATATAAGCATATACATACACACACCATATATCAACCCATCGCTGGCGCGTTCCTATTCCCCTATTTCGAACTCTTGCAAGGCTATCATTTACAGACTTTGAAACACTTCACTGCAATGACAAAAATGTCTCGGAATATTGTCGTTGTACGTAGATATGTTTGCGTCGTAAGAAGCTCATTGAGCCCTGTCCCAGTGAACACGTCCCTCATTCAAGCTGCCAAACACATTAACTTATCGATCGGTTCTGCTGTTGTTTTCAGGCTGTATCAATGGCTTATATCTGTATCTCTCCTCGGATAATGTGGGAGGAAAACTTACAGGGATACATCCACCATAGCGGAACGTAGTGTACAGTATGTGGTAATAGCGACATGAATGTCGCTTTAGTTCACGGAAGGGAATATTTAGACCTTGCGAAGTTGCTGCTTCAACGTGCATTTAGCATGTGACAGAGGGTTATGTGGTCAGCTGGATTGCGGACAAAAATATAAGGTATGTTTTCGTTCAACAACCCAGCATCGTTTTTTGCAAAGTTTAGTGTGCGGCAAATGCATAGAGTCAAATATGCCTCAGGAGATATTCACCCTCATGCTGCATCAGTGTGCACATTTATCATCATCAAATTAATGTGGAATATTTCCACAGCCGCCAATTTTGAAGTAATTACAGAGAAGTTGCTATTAATTCTTTGTCCTCGTTGGTAATCAGTGGATCACCTACATAGACGTTTCGAACAACGTAATCAATTAGCGTAGTATGGAGCAGATATTTATATTTTGCTATGTTTTTAATGATATATGAAAAGGTTGCGGATTATTGAACATACATGGAATCGGATAGTAAAGGTGTAGCTTTACCATGTTTCACTAAGGAAAAGGGTGGTTATATTGTAAGTGGTAAGCTGAACCGAAAACAAGTAATATTGGCACAATAGTCACGTTCATTGAAAACAGTAATAATACCAAGCATAGCGTAAAACGTTTATTTCACGTCAGTGCCACTATGTTATATATGATTACGCATTGTGGAAACTTATCAAGTTGTATATCTGATCTCATAGCTTGCGTTTACCTGTGTATGTAAACATTGCTATATACTAATTTTTCGGGTGTTCCACATTCTGGTGGTGATGCTGTTTAATGATCAGAATGGTTTAGGTCAATTTACACTGTTCATTTGCTTATCCGCTGTGGCTATTGAATGACTGCAATACGAATCATCGATAATGTTCGGTGCTTGCTTCTCTCGGTTACCTGTTCTTCCGTAGCTCCTTGGGTGTTTGTACTGAGCACATCAATAGCGCTACATCTAGATATCCACGTCATTGCAGTTTTATGTCATCATATGGGTCTATTCCCACGCTTAATATAAACTTGGAAGGGTGGATGCATAATAAACCCCTTTTTTACAGACAATTAACCATGTAATGTTTTAATGCACGAAGCAAATCAATTTCGCAACGATTGCGGGATCAATTGCCTGTACTTGAATTACGCTTGTCTCTAGTGTTCTTGCTTTTAGTTATATTTGCAATCGATGATTCGACACATGCCTTTAACTCTCTCTATCAGGCGAATAGCGATTTAATTAAATGATAAAATCAATGTATTATCATCGCACAATATACATGGATACAAGCGAAACCGACCTATTCAGGGGTAAAACAGCACCAACGAAATAATAGTGGGAACATTGCATATATATCACCTTTTATTATTGCCTACCTTTGATGCAGGCAAGTATCAATAATTATAGGAACTCTTTATGTTAGTTAACATTTGGAAAGCAAACAGGCACGTCTGATAAAAAACATGATAACGACTAATTCTCATTGCGCAAGGGCAGAAGATGTATTAGATTTTAATTGTTTTATTCACGAAAGGAATGTCATCAACCAAAGAGCTAATTTTTCGAGGTATTAAATGGTATTATATGATTTAACCTTGAAGAAGCTAATCATAGGGAACGACATTAAATGGCTAAAGGTGCTCAATTGCTACCGCACGCGATATGCCAATGCTCAAGCCTGCAATGATCGCGAGGTAAGATTGAAATACAGCAAACAAATCGATATATATATATATATATATATATATATATATATATATATATATATATATATATATATATATATATATATATATATATATATATATATATATATATATATATAGATATATATATATATATATATATATATATATATACATATATACATATATATATATATATATATACATATACATATATACATATATTATATAGATAAATATATATATATAGAGGATATAGGATAGAGATAATATATATATATATATATAGATATATACATATATATATATATATATCTATATATACAATATATAGATATAGATAGATAGATATATATAGATCTCTCTCTCTATATAGATATAGATATAGATATATATATATATATATATATATATATATATATAGAATATAGATATATCCTCTCTCTCTATATATATAGAGATATATATATCTCTATATATCTATATCTATCTATATATATATCTATCTATCTATATATATATATCTCTATCTCTCTCTCTCTATATATCTCTATCTCTATATATCTATTCTATATATCTCTATCTCTCTCTCTATATCTCTATATATATATATCTCTCTATATATATCTATCTATATATATATATATATATATATATATATATATATATATACCGCTTTACAACCATTCGTTGACTCCAATCATTCGTGGACAAATTTTTCGCTGTCATTAATTATCAATTATTTATTCAGCATATTTGAAATGATACAATGATTGATGTTTAATGCGAATAAAAATCTCGCTGCCACTCTTTATTCCTGGTATATACTTATGGTCCTCGAAAGTTCGTCCACGAACGGTCAAGACATTAATTTATACGTAGTTATAAAACCTTTCGTGCCCATATATATTTTCGAATATATGCGGAAGACCGAAATATTTAAATCATATTCAATCATCTTGGATAAGAAACATAATATTTGTTGTAGATGAGATCATTAAGAACCATTATTAGCATTTCGCAATCTAATTCAATGTTGTAGATTGATGAATAAGGAGAAAAATAGAGTATTTCGGTAATGAGATTAAAAAATAAATCAAATATTTTAATTTTTCAAATAAACATATCCAACACATATAATTAAACATTATTTCGGCAATTTGGATCGAAGTATATATTGTTGTATGGAAGATATTGATGTTTGCGGGTTATGTCAACGAATGGTTAGTTGCTATCATATTCAAAATCCAAAGAAATCACGCGTAAAAGATTATATATATATATATATATATATATATATATATATATATATATATATATATATATATATATATATATATATATATATATATATATATATATATATATATATATATATATATATATATATATATATATATATATATATATAATATATATAGCTCAACATATCATAAGTAACAAAACATGGAGGGGGACACCCGACCTCTTGCATTGATGGATCAAACATAGCAGCAGTCGATAATGTATGCGCCTCCCAGGAGCATTCATAGGGCGTGGGAATGTATCAACTGTTAAATAAAGGCTAGGTGTATGAATGATTTGAGGATGGGCTGCTTACTTATACGTTTAGCAGACAATACAAATGGACAATGGATCTGATTAAAACTTAAGCAATGTATGCACGTTTATTAAAAGGTAAATATCTAATAGTCTATATGAATTCATAATGAAGGCGACTTGAAATCTGATTCAATGTTAAACAATTCTCAACTATATACCCGTTTGACTGTGATGTAAATTGATAGTCATCCGAAACAATAATTCGTTGGATACCTCTAAAGTGATGATAATAAAAGCAAACGTGCGGTTTTGTAAATAATTTAAGAGGTTTCCGTGCTTACTGACAAAGCTGCTGGACTAGAGGAGTATCACTATGTTTTGTTTGCAACCTATTAAATTCAATCAATAGAGTGTGAAATAATAAATTGCACAACAGCGAGCAGGATCCAATATATCCTGCAGTGGTAGATCAAACACAACAACGGTCGATAATGCGTGCACTCTTCTCATAGTGCGTAGAAATGCCGCAATAACTGAAGCAATGCTAGTGGTAAAAATGCTTATTACCGACTGGGCACACACGCATTAGGTAGACCATTATCAGCGTAGATTAACAGGAATGTTAACAGGTTATTCTTAATCGTTGAATACAACGAGGTCGCAAATGTAACGTGCCTTTTGCAGCGTTTGATATCTAGTCAGGGATAAAGATTAACTATTTCTCAATCACAATATCAGCTAGTTCCGGCGTATTTATGATATACTCACCACTAATTGCAATAATTTCCAAAGCTATTTTATTTGAAGTATTAGGCATATGGCAGCATCACATTAAAAATTTTCCAAATATATTAAGTGGAACATATTTTTTGCATGGCCCCGATTTAACCCTAAACCCTTATTTTCGATACATATAATACGTAAAAAATAGAGCAAAATAAAAAACAGATCAAATATTATTTTAGAATTATTTGTATTGCTCTTTGGTTGTACAGAATGATTATATTAATCATTTAAAAGGATTAAACAATATCTAGTACCAATAGTTCACTCATCATCTAATGATTCACCCTCAGAGACTGCATCAGCTGCCAACAATGAAGGATTTGCATACACTCCTCGACTGCAGCTCATGGATAAGTCCAATCCATTAAGAGTGCAGCCACCAGTTATGCACTTCCAACAGCCCCATGGTTCTTGAGAAACCGCTTGTTCGTAACGTAGAGAAACTTGGACCTGTTGGTACACTTTGAGGCTGTGGTATTTACAAGCCATTGAGGTTGGAGGTAGTGTGCATGGCTCAACTGCCGCAGTACTGCATGGCGTCTTTGAACAAAATGTGCGAAGCCTTAAGTCGTCCCGGTTCTCATTTGCAGTACCACTACATAAGGAAACGAGAGCACGTTCCCCTGTATAGATGACTTTCTCCTGTCTGATGTGGTATTCATGTACACCTAAGCATTTTCAGCTAGAAAAATCTTAATTTTCAGTTTGCTGATAGACTTGTTTTTCCTTATGCCAATCATTCTTGATGTGGTATCACCGCCAAGCACAGCATGAGCGAAGATAATCTTGTTGCATACAATATTTCCAATGTGACATAGTGCTGCCTTCAAGACTTCCAACATTGTGTAGAGAATTATCTGTAGAATATTGTACACAAATGTTTGCATATTTTGTATTTCTGTACCGTGTGCCACCAAAGAATTTCCTCCAAACTTTTACACTTTTACTGCACGAGCACAAAACTCATGGTGATGTAGTCCACCAACAACTTTGATTGAAAGTGATGGTGCATTTGAATACCCAAGCCGATTTGCAGTGAGACCAAAAGAATGCTAGGTGGTGCTTCTTGCAATATTGCTAGGCCTATTGAAGCAGGTTCGCACATTTGATCTGTTCCGCAAAACAATGATATTCATCAGCTACTGTAATGATGTTGGAAAGAACTCCAGTGTTGTGTCTGTTGTTAAAGCAGCAACGGTGAGATACGTTGTCTGATGAATGTCTATGGTGTTTTGTTTTATGAACTTAGCTGCTGTTTCAATAAGTTTGGAATTTTCTTCACTTTGCTGTGCATAATGTGTTGATGTAAATTATGCAACATATTCGCAGCAGTGATGTGAAAGGTTACAACATGTTGCTTTTCGTTTTTTTCGGTGCTCTTTGTTTGTGTGGGTGAGACTTAATGACTAGTCACTGTTTATCTTTATCAACCTCTGAAAGCAGAAATCTGAACGAGAATACATGATTTGATAAGTAAAGCTAGAAGTTATTAAATGCTAAAACTGATTCCACATAGCGAAATGATAACAACTGCATTTATTTATCTAAAGTGCGAACTATCAAGCTATGATTATATTTGACTGTGGCAGATTTTTCTTCAAGATTATAAATACATTGCACACAGTAGATTACAATAACATAACTAACCTAAAATATATCGTAATTTAAGGTGAGTTACTGTCCATTGTTGATTAAGCACCCACAAGTTTGATGTAGATGTATCATAATGATAGAGAAACTGATGTAAAACTCAGAAATCAGATGTTCTCCCCTTTCGGTCTTCTTACTATTGGATTTTTTATATTTTAAGTATACATGATAGTTAACATGCTCTGTCTCATGTCAATGCATAAGGCATCGGGGGCATTTTTGAATAATTTTACAACAAATCTTTTCTTTTTCATTTTTTGGTCCATGTCAATTATGGAATTGAAAGGGGTAGGGGTCTTTTGTCCCCTCAAAAATATGGTGCACTAAACTATTTTGATATAATTAAGATATGATGTTCCTAAATACCTATTAACTCAAATATAACAGGTTTCGAAACTAATGCAATAAATGGTGGGTCACCCAAAGTTTCGGCACATGGTCTCATCTGACTGCAGTGCGCAAATGATGTCGGCCCAACATAATCAACATGAAAACTACTAAAGGTTAAATGAACATTTTCGATTTAAAAGCACGCATGGTTACGGTTGAGTAAAGAGGTGAAATCTGCGTTATAACTTGATAAACGGGAGCAAGACACTAAACTATTTTGGTATACTTTAGATATGATGTTCCTAAATACCTATTAACTCAAATATAAAAGGTTTCGAAACTAATGCAATAAGAGGTGGTTCACCCTAAGTTTCGGCACATGGTGCCCGGACTATGTTCTTATGCCAAACGGTCTCGTCTGACTGCGGTGCGCAAATGATGTCGGCCCAAGATAATCAACATAAAACTACTAAAGGTTAAATGAACATTTTCGATTTAAAAGCACGCATGGTTACGGTTGAGTAAATAGGTGAAATCTGCGTTATAACTTGATAAACGGGAGCAAGACACAATTTGATAAAAGCCTTTCCAACTTCTACCATAATATGTGGAAGTAGGTGTTAGCGTATCAGCTATTTGTATGATAATGGAACTAACTTTAACTAAGGAAAAACGATTCAAAACCAAGTTTTACTTGATGATGTCCCAGTATATGCAAATTCGGACCATACATTTACCCACTATTGCAAAAAAACCTATTGTTTGAACATTTAAAATCTTATTGTTAAAACCGTTCATATTGGCGGCGTCAACTAGCTGATTGGAAGTAATTAATAAGCAATATCTTATAACAGTAAATATTCATATAGTTTGATAATTTGTAAATCGAGCGCCATATTACTCTCTTGCCTTCCCTGTTTACAATAGTGTACGTTATTAGGACCCGTGATCCCCGCAAGTTCTCGGTTATAGAAAACGCTTTTTCGAACATGAAATATGCGTATTTGATGTATTTCCTATTTTAAGTGAGAGACAAAATAGTAATCATGTGAGCTTGATTGTTCATTATGTACCATCGCTGTCAGTTGCCCAATTAAGGGATTACCCAACGCACTCCTCGATGATTAGGGTTCTTAAGCGTTCCGTTGATGCTTGATATGTGCTTCCTTAGTTTAGATATACGCATGATACGTATCAAAAATTAGTACATAGGCATGAGTCAAGAGTTACACACACATATATTCGAAATACTAATTATTCCTCGCTGATACTCTGATCTGTCAAATATTGCAACATTGTAGGCTATTCACTTGGTTGATCATATCTAGTACATGTAAGCGCAGGACAATTGTCTTTTTCTCAAACGCAACATTTAATCAGCTTTAGTCATTATATGTTGAAAGCTGACCAAATAGCAGACGCCAATATAACGCTCGAATTGTTGCCACCATCAACATTTGCATGCAAGATCATTTATAATATGGCGTTTAGAGAAGCTCTAAGGGCCGAAATAACAACCCAATGGCTTTGAATCCAAAAAACAACGTTCGAAAAAATTAGCGGATATGTGATGGTACATTGCGGCACAGGTAAACCGAAAAAGCAGACACATAAAAGCAGAGAGCAGACACACAATACATGCCCCTCCGTAAATATTATATGCGTCTCGCTATGAACAAACTCGCCAGCCACTATACGAGGCTGAGGTGATATACAGCAGTCAAACTGACTGCTGTTTATCGCATCAGCCTCTTATAGTTATGTACACGTGACAGTATGACCGCTGCGTTTGTTACTTTCATCGCCGCAACCGTTTTAATATATTCTGGTGCATGCTATTACGGTTATTACGATACATTTGTGATTATTGCCAACTTTGTTTGTTCGGGAAGGTTAGTTTTATAGCCAACCTAGAGGGTTTTATTGCAACAAGTGCATTATGTGTGTAATTGCAAGCGAATACTCTTACTTACAGACGAATGCTATTAGACATCTTGTGCGTTTAAATTAACGTTATTGCAAGCAGAACGGGTGCATTGCAATGCTATGTAATGGCATAATAGTGTGGGCACCTTACGATTCAACTAGATTGTCCCTGACTAGTTTCAAAATGCTGGCAAAGGACGCCTGATATTGCTGCGTTTGCTATTTTGGTTTGTTCAACCATTCAGATTACCATGAAAGCCTTTCGGATTATCTTCGCCAATATGGCTATATATTTCAGCAAATGCCCGCAAATAGCAGCGCTTATAGATGCGGAAATATACCGTTCCTAAGTCAGCACTCATACACCGTTCAGACACAACGTATACAACCCGTCTCAAACACATTTATGGTGTATGAAATAGTTGCAGTACTGCCGATATGCGTGCTGCTCGTTTAAACGTGTTGTTGGTTATTCTAAAGTAATCAGACGATGCAAATCCTGACATTGAGCCGGCATTAGTTAGTTCGCAAGAACAATAATTTGTGCTGGTGGTGATTAAGGGAAGCTTCACCCGTGAACCCGTAATTATGTCATGGGCATGATACCTAATACACAGTTGTAGTGAGCGTTTGATTATTGGTAGATGTTTTATACGCTGGCTGCCAGTCTCACTTCTGACAATACCGTTAAATGTTCATTGCGATTGGAACCATGAACATTTTGCAGAGGTTTGTCTTAGTTCATCATAGCGGGTTGCGTGTACACCGGCCTATTCGAAGTGTTAGCACTGGCTTTGTTACGTTGTTATGACATAAGATCCGAAGAGATGTGCCTGTTATTACAAACTTGTATTCAACTAGCGAATAGCTTCTAGTTAGTATGCTAAAAGCAGACTCCGCGTAGAAAGTATTCTTTTGTGGGCCATATACATCTCAAATCAATAAGTAAGGGCAGTCGACTGTGCCTTGTTATTTGTTACTTCATAAACATATGCAGAATACCTCACTGCATGATGTGATTAGTTACGGGACAGACAAAGACCACTCTTGGTACACACTGATACACATATTAAGGTCCTGTTTGCCCAAAAGTATTGCCATAGCTCCTTTATTTTGTTTAACTTAAATATTTCTATATATCGAACGATCTTCTTAGCAATGTTATGAATGACGAGTTAGAGCGTTATATTACCTACATAACGCTATCATCAAACATACTATGGACATACGATAACACGTTTCGCTTGATGCCGAAATGTAACCACATGGATTCGGTTGTCATTTACACGTAATCTATGATCATTGTATTGGACACAGATCTTAATTTACTGCGACGTTAGTTGCAACGCCTTCATCGGTTCTTGGCGTGATCATGAGCAAGGATATACGAAGCACTTTACAAACAAAGTTGTAGTTATTTCCATGATCAGGTTTGTTAGAGAGATGGAGAGTGTCTGCTTGTTCAACAACAGCTGCACAAACAACAGGAAGTTAAAACTTTTATGATTTTAACCCCCGTTGTCGTCAGCAATTCTGCACTTGCTTAAGCCGTTCCGATCCTTCATTACATTACTATTGGTAAGGAAATATCTGATACTTAGATAAAGCCTAATCTTTAACACCTGAAGTGAGTGGCAATGTTGTGAGTTTTCTATGTTCCAAGGTACACTGCAATGGATACAGATCATATTAAGATAAGCTTAGTAATCGCAAAACATACAGTAATCAAGTGCATTAATTGATGCTTTCGTCGAACATAACATTGAAAGAATATTGTGCAGACAATATTTACCATTTCCATTTGTGGGGATATCTGTTGTTTTAATACGATAGTCAGAGCGTATGGCTACAAGGCCTCATTACGTATGCACTATGTTTCCGAGTGCATCAGGTTGTTGTTCTGAAAACCGCATCTCACAACAATGGGGTGACAAGAATTACATCCTGGCAGAGTCAGATGGGGTGAGGAATAAATGATACAATGCTTGCGATAACGAGTAATTTGACTAACGTATCAGATCATTCCACGAGATGAAACAGGCATATGTCTTAATATCGTTATCTATAGAAGATCATTCAATATATTAATTTGTGCGTATTTCACAAGACTTGCCAAGAGTAAACGCTACAATATCAAGATGTCTTTGTAACATCATATTTTCCATCACCAATCATAAGTATATTTTATATTTACCTACGCGACAAATGATCGTCAAAATATGAATTCAGGCAGCTAAGGTATCACAAACATGCAAGTTTATACCAGCTATGCTTTGATAGCCGTATCCGGTAGTTATTGTGTGTTAATCATGTACACCTGCAGGCATGCAGTTCAGTTCTTTCAGGAAGACTTACTAAGCAGTCTAGATGTGAGCCGGAACCATGATGTTTGAGGGTATTCTATAAAGGCAATAATTTTATCTTGCAACCCGAGCTTGGCACATCTGTCTGAACATTTCGGAAGTGATACCTCTAAAGGTAATGTATAAACACATTATGCTGTTGTTATTTACGAAGCCCTCGGCAGATATTATAAATCCTTAAATCCTCGCTTATTGTTTGCTTTGTCTAATTTACATCGACACAATAGTCGGTTTTGAATCAACAACAAGAAGTGTCGAAACTTACTCGAATGAAAACTCTTATGAAAACTAGCAGCAAGGTAGTCATCGCAAGTGATGTTTTGGCCCTACTTTTCGTCATTCTTTAATCACTGGCATTCTAACAGATATATGTCACACCCGCTATACGAAGATAATTTGAAATTTTAAAAATCTGTGCCGAAAATACGTATTTCAGTCAGAAATTATGATTATACCCATAAGTTTCTTTTAGAAAAAATCGGGAATCACAACGGATCATATTGATCACTTATATTTTTCGAAAAGCCATGTCATATGTTAAGCTAATATCAAGAGCGCAAGGACTGCACATCCTCACAATGAGGTTTATGACGATACCGTCGAAAGTGGCCACTATTATGACGTGCTATCCAAGTGCTGGTTATATTTATGTGCAACAGCAGTGTATTTACGGAAGTTTGTACAAATACCTGTTGCCAAAAAGCCCTATCCTTGGTAGTATACAAACAGTGCCGTCGAGGATAAAGCACTTGGTTATTAATATCAGCAACGTAAAACTCTATACCGCGTGAGCGGGCCTTGCTCGTAGACTTTGTCTGTAACTCTTTCTATACACATGCAGGGCGTAAAAAACATTTCCGGATGCACTGCCAACAATTATGCGATAACTAGACTCTTAAACGTTGCGAAACAAGCACACGCTGTCAGAAAGTGGGTGGCCCGGTTGTTGAAACCAAAGAGCGTACCGCTACTGTACGAGTGTGCCCCCTCCTAACAAATTAGTAATTATATACAACTGATACATTTGTCTATACGCGTGGTGCTTGATGAATCTTCTTTTTCCAATATTTCAATTACTTTGAGAATTCGTAACCACAATCCAATAATCCAATAATTTGGCCGGCGTTATGGAAGAGCTGGGATATTCAGAGGTTTGGTGTGTCGCTGATATTAGTCATATAAGTCGTGCTTAGTATCATTATACTATACGATTGGTACAGAAGCATTAGAATGCCTGTAGAGCAAGGAAATGTAATAAGTGATTAGCTTGTCACTAGGGGAGAGGCCGCTGATGGGTTATAACTCAAGGATCCACGGTCATTTGTGGCTCTGCAATTGTGATTATGTTTCTGTTGAGGCACAACTACATGGACGGTTTGTAACGAAATGGCATGTAGCCATTTATTCACAAATTTCACAAAGTACTCGCTAGACTTGCGCTGTATTGTAGTCGGTCGAATGCATACATCAGTCGTATATACAAATGTGTAAGGTGCGATATTGATCAATTTAATATTGAAAATGTTACCTAGTCAACTGTTTTAAAAAATGTTCATGACACAATGAATACTACGACTGACGCTTGCTCCACAAGTTGGTAAAAAAATGCCCCTTTTTATATGTGCTGTGACATAATACACCATTCACTTTGCACTAGGTCAAACAGAAACATTTGCATCCGCACATATCGTTGTTATATCACACTCGTCCATTAAAACTATTATGTATATAATGCTAACTTTGCCCAATTTAACTAAGGCCGCTGTACCGTTAGATATCGCAATTGAGCTCGTTAATTGATATCATCCATCAAATTGCAGCACCGATACTTGTTTCAGAAGTATTAGAAGTTCGGTAAAACGAATTGTCTGGTACGGCAAATAAAGGTATGGATAATCACGGTCTTGTCGAGTAGGTATTCTGATTGTGCCACGATCCGCCTTGAATGGGCATCGAAATTACTTGTCTCTCGGCACACTCGGCATGTCAAGCAATAGGAGACTCAACTATGATTACCATTTTGCCAGCAGTGCAAAATTTGCATATATGTTGATACTGTTTTGCATTTTCACAATTTTAAAACTCTGTTTTTGGCAATCTACATAGCGTTTAGTCAATATCTTACAAGTTAATCTATACGTTTTTGTGTTATTTTTGTAATGATCGGCGAAAGCATGCTTGGCCAATTTGTATCCATGTCACATCATACATCATTTTGCTACGAAAACTTGATTCAGACGAGGAAGCCGGAGAGATAACCAATCGCAATACGCCAGAATGCAGCTAAACTCGCCCTGCTACTTTGTCAGGGTATATGGGCATGCTTTGTTAAATCGTAATTTCATGCTTGCTTGAATGATGCCAGACGAATTATATTATCAGACATCAGTTTGTTTGGCATTTTACTATCTTCAAGTTAAAAAACACAAGATTGGCAGCTGCTTATACATCGCAAGATGACGAAGTCTTTGTCGCATTCATAATCGTCGTCAGTAAACTTCATAGGACGTAACCTACCCGATAAGTCATTGGCTTTCTCCATAATATGCACCATTTCGTATATCGGTTGATTGTTTGAGATTAATAATCTTCTGAAGAGCCCAGCATTGACCAGTTCAATATGACATATCTATGCCAACCGATACCACTCGGCTTTGAAATACTTGCTGAAGTTGATATGAACAGTGACATCAGCATCCACAGCGGCTTTGCTGTTCGTTCAGCTCGGCGTCTCATTGCATGGATAAATTCAACGTGACAAATCGCGCAACCAAAATCAAAGTTATCAATGGGAGAGGTTCTCTGTGACTCAATCACGTGGAACAAGCACACTTAACTGTCTTCGTGGTAGTTATACACAGGTTACTTATACGTAAGGAATATATACGCGCCTAAAAGCAACGGGAAGACAAACATGTCATTTAGATCATCATAACCTTATTGAAAAGGTAGTTCATCAACTGGACTGTATATAGTTCTATCCTCAATGCAGAACATGATGTTTGTTGAACATGGGTGTCGGCTGAAAACAATAATCCAATGATTAACGTGCTATGAATCATATTTGTTAGGCTAAGTTCAGAAGGCACTGTTACACGTACTTCACGTACTTCACGTACGAATAGACGTACTTCACGTACTTCACATACTTCACGTACTTCACGTACGAATACACGTACTTCAGGAGTTATAGCTAATTATGCAGAACGCACACTTATTAAATGGTATAGCAACATCGATCGATATCACGCTCCTATCCAGGACTATGGGTTGTATTGCCATTTTGTTGTAATCATCAACCGCAGGAAGAGCAATCCAATAATTGCGGTGCAAGCCTTGCCATTGTGGGATGAGCACACCAAATACAATCTTATATTACCGACTACACTGCCCTTTACCAATCCTATCATAAAGGCCAAGTGCTTACCCTTGCAAAAAACTAAGAAAAAAGGAGTGACCAACGTGAGTTTTCCATTTCAGGTCATTCTACATACAATGCAACATTATTTACATGAAATAAATTATCGAGCAAATATATGCCACTTATAACCGTGTTGTCAAATTTGAAGACCCATTAGATACCATTGTATGGTAGTTCAACTATCACACTTATCTTAACTGTCGACGTGACCTTTATTAAGGCTTGATCTGTCTATATTCGATAATACGCACAAGAATAATCGATAACGGGATGAAAACAAAATTCAGTTGGATACATGTCAATTAAGCACTCAACACAAAAGTGAGGTATTTAGATATCCCTATGTGTCAATGACCCTTTGTTCTCTATGGTGATCGTGTAAGTTTCCGTGCAAAATGTATGAGACATAACTGCAGTGAATGAGCATCATGGGACATGTTTACACGGGGTGGGGGGTTATTGTTAGCTGTTTTAGTTCGAACTGTTTATCGCCGGCAGAATAAAAAGCCGTTCACAAAAGGCATGCGCATATATTAGTTGCACTCATTCAGACATTCATTTTGTGACAATCTACGTCTAATCCTGAGTAAATATTAAATTCCTAATTCAATGCCAAGGCACATATCTATGAATCTAACGTTCGTTTACCACGCTTAAGGTATTAAGAGGAGTATTGAATAAATAGCAATATGAGAGTAGCAAAACTAAAAGGTCATACACTCGTCATGTACTTTGTATAAGCGGTGGCTGCCCCCAAAATAAGAAACTACAACGAAGAGACTTAGTGGATTATTTTGAAACTGAAAGGGACGATGTACATATGTTTAATATTTGTGAAGAGAGTATAGATATGTTGCGAGATTGAAATGAGTTTATGTTTATCCTTATAATACCAGTACCATTTTGTTTCTGACATTTGTCACCAGGTGCTGTTAAAGATTCCACGCTCGTGAATGGACAATATTGATACCTATTCCGACAGATGTTATCATAGGGTATACAATACTATGTGTGCTGCGGTTTCGTATCGGGACAGTTCGCCCCTGGGACGATTCGCCTACGGGTCGATTCGCCCTCGCCGTGACGATACGCCCCCAGGTCAGTTCGCCCCCGGGACTATACGCCTCCGCAATGATACGCCCTCATTTTACAGATATATATTACAGGAATATATTCAATGCTACATATTTCATTTAATAAAGGAACAGTATTAATGAATTTATGTATGTTGATTTGAAATTGATGTAACATCGTAATGTCTTCCGTCCGGAGAAACCATGCATCGCTGTTTAAGCGTGTTATGCAAAGTAATGCACTATCCGACTTGCCATCTGCATGCACTCCTGGGTTAAAGAGACCCTCTTAAGTACCTCGAAAGAAGACATTTACGTTTTTACTGTATTTATGCTTTACTGTTCATCCCAAACTTTAGCAACTTAAGCGTTTTATAGGACCAACTAAGGCACACGTCAGGCTTACTTGTTTATTTAGGTGCAATCAGGTCACATAAATATCCATAGAATAGAATGCGCTTACAGACAAGTTTTGCCCAACCAAACACATTTATTCTACAGATACCCAGCATCCTGAGTGTAATGGCGTCTATATGGCGACGCTCGCTGAAGCAATTCACATGTGTGTATATACAACAGTTGATATATAGAAATTGGGTGGTTGGCCATAAGATAAATATTAGGCAAACCGAAACTGCTTTATATTCAGTTTTTCCGTCCCTTGTTTTTCAGGCGCTTTTGTGTTATGATCAGTGAAGTTGAATCATGATATACAACAACGTAATCCATACATTAACGAACATTATATCATCTAGTCGCAGTTCGTTGGATGCCGTTAAACTCGATGAAGTATAATAATGTCACAGAATGTGAAGCTTTATCTTAGATACTACTGGACAGGCATATAGCCCTGTTACTTTTCTAACAAAAGCGTATCTACAAATTATAAAAACGCTGTTGCCATCAACATTTCGAGAGACTGCAAGTATCAGATTATACAAACGTCACACACTTTGGAAATGTTTGTTTACAGCTATAGAAATGTGCTTATTGGTTGATTGCCGAATATTCTCGTCTGCTGATATGTTAATCTGTATTCGTTGATAGCGTGATGATATAGTACGAATAGAAGTTTGCTTGCCACATTAAATGTTTTATGATCAATATAAGACAAGGTAAAACGGATCCAGCCATCCAGGATTCCGTTACATGAAAGCACTTCTCGAATCTGCAAGGCCTTACCCTGTCTGTCAACGTACTTAGCTTGCAGCGTCCCTTGTCATCATCGAGCGATGACATGGATCATCAATTGCGGTGACGTTTTCGCATGAATATGCGTTATGTCATGCAGTTGACTAAATTATGAGCATATTAAAAGTCGGAATGAGGCAATAGTCCGTAAATTTTCCCGAACCGATATTTATTCAACAACTTCCAATTATTTTACCACTGTCATTTAAGATAAGGTCGCATATTCATACAAATATCCGTCAGTCATTAGCAAGGTGAAGGAATATACACCTCATCGATATTGCGATGCTACATGTCTAGTGATATTAATGCGACGATTGTCCATATGGTTTTACTTTCATGCGTTTGCATATTCTCCGCATAGGGGAGTACATACTCAATATCTGCCTTCATTTTGTAGAAATCGGGAACTGTAATGGAACATATTGATAATTAATGTTATTCACACCAGCATGTCATATTCTACTGCTTATATCAAAAGCGCATGGATTACACATTCGCAAAGATAAGTTAACGACGATATCTTCTAATTGGGTCGCCATAACGACAAACTATCCAAGTGCTGGTTATGTTAACCTGTATCAGCATTCGTCTTTTCAGACGGAAATATGCGGATTTTCACACAAATATCTGTTGCCAGAAAAGTCCTTTCTCTGGCGGTTTACTAATATTACCGTCAATATATTTTCAATATCTTCACAATAGAAGCCAAAATATCGCGTGAGCGTGCTTTTCAAGTCCTAAACACATGCATTGCGCATAAAAACCATTTCCGGGTACACCGACAGCAATTATGCCATTACGCCTGTCATGGATTGAATAAAATACTACAAAATAGTAAAGTGGTTTAGCTGGTAATACCTAGGTGGAAATACCTACTGTAAGAGGGCGCCCACGCCAAGCAAATATTAACCATAAACAACAGTTACAACTGTCAACTGCATGCTGAAGCTTCTTTTTGAAAGCCCAAATGGTCTGCTGGTTAATTTAGGGAGCCCAGTCATATCGAATATGAACATTTTCTCGTTGAGCCACAAGACTGCAATCTTGACGAGTTAGGAGCCATTTAAAGCCATATTGCTTCGGAAACCCTAAAATAAAATATTAAGGACATACAATATGTAGCACCGGCTATATCTCTCCGCTCTTGTATTAGCATGCAGCTTATCGAATATTTGTAAGATAGCTACCATAAGCTTTAAAGCTTCCTAACCTCAACGACCCAGTTGTGGCGTACATCAAAATCATCATTAGCCCCATTGCTGCTCTCAGGTACTTACGTCATTCTCAAGTAGCGTGGGCACACTAACGTGACATGATCACATTATCAGGGTGACAAACTGAGTAATTGGGAGGTCGGGGGTGTCTCTTGTATAATGTAGAAAATTAACACCCGGTTTATCCTGTCCCTTTCTTATTATTCACGCGCCCCGGATTGTTGCAGTCAATTTTTATGAACGACTACCCGGAATTCATGTCTTGATTAATACTATTCTGAAGAGTATGTTTTTCGAATAAGACTGGCCAATTTTATGATTTGGGAAGCAATGTTACGAGTTTATTAACGGGCGGTTCGCGGAATTCATCGGCTGTATTGATGCTATGCTTATGATCAACAATGAGCGTCATTAAAATTGTACATCAAAAATTTAAATATGTCGTGTGACAGGCCCTTACCATTAATTCATACAGAATCGTAATTCGTCTTGGTCATTATATACGGTTATATTAACCTTAGGTAGGGGTGTAATGATGATAATACAATGAACATCACGACTAACTGAACCTGAATGGCTTGGCGATAATTTTGATGATAACCACGGAATATGGCAGGCAGTGGAGTTTATTACGATTAGCCTCCTGTAGAGGGAAACGGTTTATCAAGTAGCAACAATTGCGCGGAAAAATGTTTCCGAAAAGCAGCTACGCGCGTTGGTTTCAATTTGAACATTCTCACTTAATTCTTCCCTCTCGGTACCCTTTAACGCCCTCTCGGATCAGATAATTTTGTTATATATAATTCAATGCATTAGCCGCAATCAACGTCCGATGAAGGCTTTTAAAAGTTTAAAAGTTGACAGAATGCATGGTGTTATTTAAGCTTATTTTTTAATTTATCTCTCTTTCTAGTAAGTATCAACCTCTAGGTCGCTACTTCATTAACAATTTTTTTTTACACACTCTTAAATCGTTGGCTCTTAGTTTTATATGAAATCACTCGAGTGTTCTGTTCCATGGGTAGTGCAACATTTGCTAAGATATTTACAAAGATACTAGTAGCTTATTAAAGAAAGGAGTTTCCGTTTATTGCGCCAAATTTGTCTGTTATTGTGTCAGTTAACCCAACATAGTCCTACGCTGGAATGTTATGCTCCCATTTGAAAAGTCACCAATCTAGGCTGTAAGCATCATCAACACTAGAACCTGGATGTAATAAAGATGTTGCTGGCTGCTTGTTTAATATGTAAATTCAATAAGTAAAGCACATACGCAGACGATGTTTCAACAATGTGTGTTGTATGCAGTGCCATTTGGTAGGGTGCATTAGACACTACGCCATTTTATGATGCTTTTTCCTTGTAATAGCACCAGTTTACGACCCTATTCCTCTCTTGTGGCATCTAACATTATCAAAATAGAGGTGCAAGTGACCTCAAAACTAGGTTAATTATTAGTAAAAGCATTTACAAATAAGATCGACAAGAACGTCATCTTAAATACCCTATCCAACAACAAAACATATTGTGCGTGAAGTAAAGCTGTTATCTTTCATGTTAGGGTATATACTACTTCTTACAAGAAGCTGACATTGCAAGTAATATTATGTACCCAATTACGACAGAATGTCGCAAACTTAGATAATTACATTCAGTCTATCCGTCCTATACCTAGCTGACCGTGTAGCAGTATATAATTTGGCATGTACGGAATATATCTATGATTGTAAAGAATAATATTATTTGTATTATTTGCGCCAATATGTCAGGAATCTCAACTATCTCAGAACGTCTATTGACAGCCCATCGTGTCCTCGGAATTTAGCGTTAGTGTCACCAGTGTTATAACGATAATCACAAAACTGTTGTTCAAATCGTCAGCTTCAGCAACTTCATCACTTTACTCAGCAGAATATTATATGATATGCTCTGTGATCGGCAGCCAAACGGCATTTGAGTATCTGGTTTTTGTAGTTTTATCTTGTGTAGATACGTGATACCGATTCTAGCGTGTTTTATTATCATGTGCTCAGGAATAGTGTATTGTCATTCATTAACATGGCAAACAGAAATTGCGCAATCCGTTGAATGTTTTGACCGTGTCATTTACCATACCCGTTTTGAAAGATTGTGTCAAGATTCACAGCAAATATAAACTAGCTATAAGGTTTAATGTTTATAACTCACCGCAGTAATGGTTACGTTTTGTAGAAAGTCGAACCCTTTCAGTGATCAACCAATCACAAAAACGCGCACCCGTGCACCAATCGGTCATTAAAGAGTTTAGACTGCAAACCATCGTACGTCGATTTCTAGACAGACCTTCCCATATATACTTAATATTAACCGCGCTCAGATAAATTATTTAATTGCAACGTTCAAAACCAGGTAATGCATTGTTCAAATCGCTGTCTACATTCTAATTATCAATTATGATTAATTTAAAACAGCAAGCGGCTTCTACAAGATATATTAGGGCTTGTCTGAATATGTATGTAATTCCCGATGCTCCAAAAGGTTATTATAAAGCAAACTCGATATAAAATATCGCAGACTTAATTGGGCATCAAAATCAATACCTTGTATTGTCAAGGTCACGTTTACTACAGACGACACACACGGCATCCAATGTATTCGAAAAGGTTGTACACATGTTGCTGTGCAAGATGCTGGAGGGTCATTATTGAGAATTCTTGTACGGTTTTATGTATTGAATTGAAACGTTCCATTGCAGATAACATATAGCAGTGTGACAAGTGTTCCACATCGATTCACTGATTCTACCAATAAACGTTTATGTATTTTACGATTTCTCAATTTGAGATTTCCGCCTTACTTGCTTATCTTAGTACGATCAGTATTTATGTTGGCATAACAGTGTTTATAGAAAGTTTACTCTGCGCCTTAAATGCGTCCGTTACTTTTCTGCCATATTTACACTGAATATGTTCTTATCCCAGAATGGATAGAACTCATTGATGATCAGCTAGGATCTCAAGAATCCCCAAGTTCAATAGAATACTTGTGGTAAGATTCATCAAAAACCAAATCACAGCAGTGAGTCATGCTTTTGAATTGATAAATTAACATTTAAAGCAGCAAAGACGTATATTGACATGTGCAGTATGCATTAGCATTCCAATGCCCTGCCTACACACATTATATCACTGCAAGCGCATCCATTCCCCCCTTCACATTGCCCTTATTCACATAATGCCCATTTAATTTTGTTGGTGGTTTCTATGCTACATTAACGTTACATGGAAATCAAAAATGAATTATATAAAGCGTTAGGGATCAGTGATAATGGTAAATTATCGCATACCTTAGACGTGACTCAATGTTTAGATAAAGCTTGTATACTACATATTTCTAAACAATGTGTTTCATTACGGGACGAGTAGCTGACCATATGATTGATCGAACATTAAGCAAGAGGCGTTCAACAGACTAGTTTAGTAAACAAATGAATAAGGAGGGGTTATTCTTATTATATGCAATCTTTGACTATGCCAGTTTATTACAGAATAATGGATAGGAGAAAAATGTTTTTAATGACAACCTCCAATTAGTGGGTGGTGGGTTATAAATATGTACTGATTTATATTAGTAATACATAATGGGATATTTAAGATCTCTTCTCAGTTGGTTTAACTTAAACATTCAATATTATCTTCATCAGCTGAATGAACACGAATAGAAGCTTAAACGTTGTCAGCTGCATCAGTTCGCTTCTAGTCATAAATGTTTGCCTGTCTTTCAGGTTCAAGGTTTAAGTCGAGGTATTAATCGATTCTCAGCATCCAGTCGCGCAATATATTTACATCTGCTGTTCGATGGTTCTAGTCCCCATCACAAACATTGAGTTACGAACTCCCAAGCTTAAAAATGAATAGCTATATCATCTAAGGGTCTACGTTCATTGACGGATATCAATACTCCATGATGTTTAATTATTTGTTGCACAAGCAGAATTATCACTAATATGACTGACGTCACCGAGTGCAGAAAACAATGAGACATACCTAATTATGCACATGTATTTTATCTAAATAAGTCTGATATCAGTTAAAAATGGTAGGGGTAACATTAGGCTTTGCATTGGGGAATAGACAGTTTGTTGCACCTCACCATTAAAAGCGTATTGAGTTTGTTCCTATTTTTTATTATTATCCAACCGAAGCTTTTCCAATGATTCAAAAGTATAATAACTAAACAATGAAACGGACCGATTAGGATTATGCAACACGCAATCAATAATTATTCTTTTGTAATTTTAAGCAACTGCTTATGTAAGTACACAAATAAATGCACGTCTCCTTAATTAATTACTCGAAATAACCATGATAATATGAATACATAACTTAGTCCAGGCTTGGCCCTTAATATAAACTTGTGGTGCATTACTCATTAGATGAATAATTTAGCAGGTAAATTTCTGACATTTAAGGCATTGTTGGGACCACTCTTGCAATTTACTTTGTGTCTAAGTGATCGAACACGGAGAAGTCTGTGCTCTATGTCCCACTTGATACGCAATAGCTGTTTTGCTATTTTATTAAATGATATGGGGTACAATTATCAGAGGTATAATAAGTGCTTGAGTGCACAGCAGGACATCAAGCTGATCACATGTTTTCGTAAGAGCCAGGATGCAAACAAAGCATATGGACAGTGACATCAAGACACTGTTAGTTATATATCATTTGACACACATGCATGTCATATTGTGAGCAACTCTGAAATGTTAGCTTCACCTTAAATATATATCTGGTCTGTTTCTGCATTTCTTACTATTGTTTGTAGCAGTGACAGAATTTATCATGGAAAACAAACTGACTCCTTTGCTGGTTTATGTGCCGTTAACATATCAGAATCCCATGACAATATTCGATCGAGTTCGATACCAGCTTAAGGCTGTGGCGAAGCCAATCATAAAGTAGCTAAGGTTGTCGCTGTCGTTGTATTATAACTATGCCAGTAATGACCTCTGGATGCATTTCAGCACGTGGATATAATAGGGCATCAACGCAGCATCTCTGCACATCCTGTCCTGGTATCAAAAGAACCACCAGGTCGTCTAGATATGAACTGAGGGTTGTAATGAATCTATCATAAGAGGAAAACGATGCAACTCGGATTAAATCAAATGATTGATTAGGGCGTGACTGCTTTGGCTATTTCTGTATTTGGTTTACTTGACAACCATGACATGTCACGCATGAATAAATGGTGCTGGGGCGAAACGTCAAAATATCCAACGGTATAAGATATCATCGAAGCAACAATCTGGTTGCATGCAAAGTGAAAACCATTGGAAAAATTTAGATGGTTAAATTCATCCCCATTGAACTTATTTGATGGTGCTGGAGTCTATGAAAAAACGGTTTGGTTTTCTTTCCGTTATGAATCGAATGGGTTGCATTAACATTTCGCGTTTCAAATCGATCTGTACTATAGGCAACATTATACTGATTCTAACAATTTGATGCCTCTGACATTATATATTTGTGTGACGTTGTAAACGTGGTAATTCATAGCCGAATCCGTTTTCCTCTTTCTAGCAATCTATTATAATTGACTGTAGCCGCAAATGGCTCATGTAAAGTAACTAGGGCTTGTGGTGATATTTAATGGACGTCGCCCAAATGTAACATCGCAAAGATAACCCACATACCCTGGCGCCAACTTTATTGCGTATTAAGTCACTGTCACAATATACGTAATTGACAAGGTTAGCTATAATAAAATAACTAAGTGTAGACGGCCATAACTTTGAACCCTAGAAAGGTTTTATGAGTGTCCGTAAAGTTGATCAGCGCAAATATGAGCTTGCCTTGTGACCAGGATTCGCAATAAAATCACTCGTTAATACAATAGTTTAATACCTTTAAGATTTGTTACCTTCAGATTGCAATTTATTAGATGCTCATCTTACGTACGATATTCCTCTCAAGCTGACCTTAAGTTTCATAAATACTTTTCGCTTTAAAATTATTACGTGAATATTCATATCAAAATGTAATAAGATTAAATAATCGCTTATTGTTAGTTGCTATTGGCTATAGTAAACACCCTCCATTGTATATATTACTATTACGACATGGGTGAAGCCAGTCAAGCAATATGTTTTAACATGTCTATAGTAAGTTAATCTTTAGTTTATTTAAAAGGACGGACTGCTTACTACGATAAATATTGAAAGATATCTCTTCTATTCGTCCAAACGTTTCATGCCGAGAATGGTAAGAACGTTAGAATTGACAATATCGCTATATCTGTTCCAGCCATTTCACAAAACATCGGTTATCGCAGATCGCGCTGTTCAAGATTGCCAGATTTGTGTTGGGCTTGTACCACATGTAATAGCCACGCTATACCACATCTCTGAGGTAGCGTAACAATCAATACTACACAGTAAACCTTTAATAGTCAATATTGTGTAAATTCGATTGAAAAGTGAATTGTCTGGACATGAGCAGATGTCGAGCTAGCAAGGTTCAAAAAAGCAATTAGTTACCGTGGTTTCTTTCTGTTCCCAAAGCGGCGGTGCTTAATGTTGGCGCGTAGTTGAATACACGAAACGTATATCCGATCTGCCTATTCATTGAAATGACCTGAGTGTTTATGTCCAGTCTAGGCAGACTCATGAATCATACAGAGAGTGGCAATGACTGCACTTATGGCCAGTGTCATTCATAAAGAACACTTCTTCGGTCTGATGTTGGTTGCCCATTTAATTTTAGCTATTTATGGAACAAAAGTCCGTGCTTTGGGCATTAGGTATGAGTGTGGGGAGCACCAGCGGTTCCGGTGGAACAATTGGCCACTGCTCAGGTGTACTGAAGCCTATCCGGGATTGCTGAGGGAAATCCAAGACAACTTTGAGTCACCATACCATACATATATCCCATATAATATGCAATGCTGGCAGGGCCATACTCTTCCACTTACATTACAATATGTATGCCAAAGTTATGTGTCCAATAACATGGAATGGTTGGCAGAATTCAGTATGCTTACAAGGAGGAAATTTATACCGTGTGTTATTGGTATGCGAGTATGGCGGTGTTTATGTTTAAGACGTATAGAGAGTGGGGGCATTGGCGCACCCCTACTCATCTACGCTACGCTACTAATTACGGTCTATACAGTGTTTGGATTATTGCTCCATGCTCGCTTTTGGGCGAGTTTTAGAACGGTGGATAGGGCTCAACCCCCGACGGCCTGCCAGTAAACTCATAGACCATGGTGTCTATCGCGGATATCAATCAATCAATAATAATAATAATAGCATTTATTTCGCACTCGTGGTACAGATATTTTATGACGATCAAGTTCAGGTGCAATCATTTAACAAAGCGTGGGGTGCCATTATAATGTGCAAATAAAATTAAGTACAACATTGATATCGTCTTGAGAAAAACCGGGAATATATTCACATTCACGGGCCCTACAAAGTTCTTGTATTGAGTTAACAAAGTTCAATCTTTCTTGATCAATGTTCGGTAGAAAAATCTTGCTTGAAATATCATTAAAAGTAATGGTCTGGTCGTAAATCGTAGCAGTATTTAGATTAACGATACTCATAATATATCTTATATTATTTGCGACATTCGAATTACTAAAGGCACATAATCGGCTAACCGCCGATACAAGATGATTCGTGCTATTAAGACTATTTAAGAAAAATTTCATACATCGCAACATTAATTGTTCTCTTAGAGGTAACCTACCAGCTAAAAAAGGAATATACATTGATCTTGTTTTAGGGTGTAATTTCCATATATGGCGGATGCATTTGCGCCAAGTGACACATAAGCTTTTAAATGAATTACTCGAGAGCGTCCATAATGGGGATCCATACAAACTTGTGCAATATTTGTCAAATAGTGTATTACGAACATTTACTGTGCAGTGACCGAATCTTGACATCAGCATATTAGTTTTCGACACAACATCACCACATGCAGCATGAATATTCAATTGTTCGGAATTTCTTCCTATATAGGATCCAAGATGGATAGCATGTTCACTTACATTAAATCTAACACTGTTCAGTTGTATATGAGTCAAACAAGGAGAGTTACACCTTGTTGACTCGTTACATCTGGATCCAGAATTTCACAAGCTCATGTGCTTCTCTCACTGGCTGACAAGCTCATCTAGGCGTTGTACTTGCCCACAAGATCTTCGTTCTTAGACTCCAGATCTCGCACAATATCATTCAGTTGCACAAGATCATCGTTCTTGGTCTAAGTAACACTCAACACTGTGGCAATAGCAACGGCAAATACTGTAGATATTACACATACGCCACCAGCGCCAAGACATATACCAGCAGTAACAAAAGCAGTATCTACTACATCCACTGAGGTAGCTGCACGCCGATATTTGTATATAGAACAATATCGCTTTTTGGCGAGGTATTGCTCCTTGAGGCTGATCTCATTAAACTGATAAGAGTGCCCTGCTTTCTCATTCGTGGAGCAGCTCAGGATGTAACGGTGCCGTTCAAACAGTTGGTTGTTGTTTCACATTGAGCTTACAAGTCTAAAGTCAAGTTCAATTGTGAGTGATACGATAGAAGAAGTTGCCATTCGGTTTGGAGTGGTTGCATAAAAGTTAGTACCGCTTTGTTGGTTCAATTTGTAGCAGGAACAACAGGTAGAGAATCGGTATCAGCGCCAACTTTAGAAGACAACCCTATACAAATTATCTCCGCACTTGATAACATGGTATATCCACAGTGTGAGTTTCGTGACGTTTTTCAGGGCTTTAAGATTTAAGGATGTTACAAATTAAATATCTACTAAGGACAGCGTGAAGCGAGAGATCTATCTCACAGCACACCTGTGAAAAGGGATTCCACTTCAGCCTGACTTTGCATATCCCTGGGGCTCCTTGAAGCTTTGGGAAGTTAACTCCACAGGTGTCAAAAAGCATGTATCGCTACGATTTCCAGCTGACCCAAAATCCATAACTCCCCATCCGCCTTCTATTTACTCACCATACAGGCCTGATAGCAGTCCCATATCCCATTTTAGAGTTTATAGAGGTTGCAACAAATATGCCATTTAAGTCGTGCGGATTAATCATTGTGATACATATAAGGAAGCATAAGTGTATAACACCTGAAATGAATCCTATTCTTTCATCCACCACAACACATTGGTGGGCAATCTTTACTAATTAAACACTGAGAGAATGTTGTTTATTTAGTTCATGCATTAAGGCCAATACATGAGACGTTTGTTTTTGCAAACTTCTCTTGCTTTGTGTAATGTTATGGACTCGGGACCCCCACGCAGCGCACATATTGAACAGCGATAAAACTACTGACTAATAATATCCCTTAAATGTCGTGCTAGACAGCATGTAGTGCTGTTGTTAATTTTAAGATCCGAAATCCACAACGATAGCAACCGATTACTGTATTATCGCCCTCATTGGATTGTCAAACGATTTATCGATCAGCGCTCTTTTTCGGGTGATTTCATCTTCAAAGGCTGCACCAACCGTTACTCGGCTATTTAGAAACCCTTCAAGACGATACTCTATGCCTCAATGCGGCTACGAAGCCGCGGTATCTTCGTATCAAATACGTTGATAAAATACAATCACTTGTCCTATTGTGCTAGAATAAAATAACATGAGGATCCCTTGGCGCACATCAGGTTAGATGCATCGAGGTTCTTAACATAATGTTATACCGATATGCGATGCGATGATAGGTACAGTCGGAAGCTTTTGATTTGACCATTTAAACCTGTCGTTTTGGTTTGCTGAATACGATATGAAGCTTATATGACTTAAGCAATTACCGAATTGTTGCAATACACGGCCTTATATCAAAAGGTTAACGTAAACTAGGAATACCTTGTATCCTAATACATTAGATTTCATAGATTGAATCAATGACCGTGTTGCCATTTCAGCAAGTTACCATTTAAATTGCAAATCCTACCAAAATACATTATGTCTATCAGACAAGGTTACCATTCTAATGGGGCTATCGGGATTGTGTCTACAGGCAGATAACCGACAGAAGCATTCAGGTTATTGACCCCTTCAGCTAGGCGCAGGGTTGCAAATAACTGCACGTGCGCTGTTTGCAACACCATCTGGGCAGCTTAAACATTCCGTCGAATGATAATCATCTTACCGAAGAGTATACTCTGTATGGCATCGATATATGATAAAAGGCTTTAACAATTATAAATCCGAAACAGTTGGCTATAGACTTATATTGCCGCCGGACATAATAACAATAGCCAATATAACTATGGGCACTTTACCCTACATAGTTTAGGCCTATATCAAACATACATCTGGCAAACAACATTTGCTCAATCAGTCGAATTTGTTGACATGGTCATTCAGAATTATCGTTCCTCGGGCATTGATTGCGTTATTATGCAAGATGCAGGAGGTTCGTTATTTGGAATAAAAGAAATGTTGTTTGCATGTCATTAGAGCTGCCCCGCGCAAGTAACAGTTTCCCAGTGAGCAGTCCTCACAGATTCACAGATGGTTGCAAAGTGTATGTCTTTTATGATTTCTCCGTCTGAGATACCAGGTCACGATCTATGCTTATCCTTCAGGTACAATATATGTCCATAATCAACTCGACATGCGGCCTCAATGTGTCAAGTATTATCGTCCATTATTTTGTTGATTGTTTAGCGTATTGCTATACTATTCATATTTTCATTCTAAGATGGATGGCACTTGTTGATAATGAACGAAGACTCAAGGAGCCCCAACTGCAATTAAATATTCAAGGCATGTTTTAATAGCATGTTTTAAACAGCTGTGCGTCTAGGTCGCAATTTGAAAAAAGGAGATATTCATTAGAATGGACGTAGTTTGACGCGCGTAGTATTCTAAAGAAAAAAAATGTTGCTCTTCCTATATTGCACTTGCACATCTTCCATACCTGACCGGATTCTCACGATGCACATTAAGCTTTGTTAGAAGTTTCTATGACGCATTAAAGTTGCATGGAGGACTAGGATCATCGACAACGGTGACAACTTGCATCCACTAACTGGAAATCAATGGTTATATTTTGCAAATTTTTGACAGTTTGTTTTAGGTTGACAGGATGAATTTCCCATCTGATTAATCGAACGTATGCGCTCGAAAATATATAGATATATAATGAAAGTGCATATCGCTAAGCATTAATGAATTTGAATAACGACCATTTTGTTCAATTCACTGTTCTAGACGTAGTCTTCCTACTAATATGACTGAAGTCACCGAATTCACCATAAAAAGTATGATTTCTTCTCAAAGTTAAAAATTTGTATCTAGAGGTATTCATGCTTTCTTATCTGAGTAATATATGATTGGGAATAGAACTGATACCTAAGGAAACAACTGCATTATATAAGTGCGACTGATTCACCAATCATTGCAACATAACTCCGTGAACACCCTGAAGGCTGCCAAGCATAGTTTGGTCGCCTGATCTGAAATACATGTTACAGCAGCCTAACAAGTCAAACACGATACGCAAGCCTCTGTTTAGTGCGCACATGATGCTGTCCATTCTTTAATCGCTTGGTATGCATAACATCATTCACTATATCACACAAAATACGTAACAGGCTCATAGTGGAGGTGCTCTAGTACATGCAGTTGTTTTATGCCTCTATTTCTACAGCATTTCAGATCTGATTCATTCGAGAGTCTATCGACAGTCTATATTAATAATAGTACGTATTTGTGCTAAACCTTTTCCGGTTGATCGTACCTTGCAACAGGTTTGGAGATTAGGTAAAGCTTCCTCATTAGCGGTTTACCTGTAAATGTCACCTCACTACAACGAGTTTGCTATTGCTATAAAAGTGATGCTTTCTCATATCACTTAGTGATGTAATTGATTTGGAAATGAATTGTCCAAGTTCGTACTTTCCAGTAAATCAAACCATTTAGTGATATGAGAACAAAACATTATGAAATCATAAATTGTTAGTGATGTGCATTATACTTCGGGCCATTTGTGTTTGCAAAATGGGGCATTCCATGCCAATGTTTTACAATAAAGCAAATTCCATCTTGTTTTGTTCGATTAAAAATCATGCGTATACGGCTAATCACATATATAACTGTTTTTGATGTCCAATAGATATCCTGTTACTAAGACTGCCATCCGTATCTTAGTTTGGAAGATTTGTGAACATGAGTCATCCTGTAAGCAAAAACCAATATCACCCACCTGATTCTGAATGAGCTACCTCAGTATATTTAAGCCGTCATAGACCAACATCCAATATAATCCGAGCTTGCCGGTTTTTAATGCTGACCATGAAAACTTGCATGCGGAGAGATTATTATTCATCTTCTATATATTTACAGCTTGCACTGTATATGGTTATTTTGTTGATTTGAGGTAGAAAGAGACGTATTATTTGTCACCTGGCTAGATCTTAAAAATGAGTTTATTATAGGAAATCCTAGCAGAATGTTGTACATGTGTTTAAGCCCGTTTTATAAAACTATGTACTGCGCTGATTTAAGGGAATATATGTTATCTAGGTTATTCTCTTATTTTCTCCACGTACAGGCTCAAAGTTAACTTTTCGTCATCAATTACATTACGTGTCGTGCTTTTCTTTAATCCAAGATGAGGTCGTTAGGCTCTCGTACATCTGATATCTCGATATCATTACCGAAAACCATTTTTTGAGTGGTGCTTGTCCACAATCAAAGTCAGTTATAAATTAGGCAAACACTGTGTTAAGTACCCTGGCGCTCTCAGTCACCATAACATCTAAGGGGCTAATCGCCTTTAAGAAGGTCAATGCCCTCGATTATATTACTTACTCAGTCTGCTAGCTAGACTGCTAGAATGAAGTCGCTAACTGCGGTATAAATTGAAACATATTTCTTCGCATCGTCCTAATGTAGCACCTTTACTTAGTTACATCGATTAATCCGAGGAACATAATGTATATGGTGCACGGTAAGCAAATTTATAATGATCCATTCCGCTACATCTGTGCTTACAATTCCTAAAACACCAGCTATCAGGTACAGTGGTTGCCTGTCGCGAAAGGTGCTATTGAATATACCAGATTCAATAACTGCGCTACCCAACTTCTCAATAATTGACAGATGTAAAGTTGGCTTTGATCAATCTTATTTGTATGCGGTTAAAGAGTGAACGGTTATGACGAATGCAGATATCGAGCTGGCAAGATTCATAGTGGTTGGTTGTCATTGCAAACCTTTCACCAGTTTACAATTCCCCAGAAATGACACGAAACGCATATCCAATCCTCCATGACATTGAAATGACCTGATGGATTACGACCGTTCCAGGCAAACACTGAATACGTACTTAGGGCGGCAATATAATCTCTGTCAGTCATTCATAACACTTCTTAGGTTGTCGTCGTTGGTTGCTGGAATTAGTAGTTATTATTATGACGAACATATGGGTCACTAGGTACGAGTGTGACAAACACCAGCAGCACTCGTGAATGGCTAGGCCACTTTTCGTGTGTACAGAAGCATCTACGGGATTGCTAAGAAAATGGGATGGTTGCGCTTTCGGGTCGCTGCACCTTAAATGTATCCGTTGTTATATGCTACGCAATGCTGACAGGACACTATGCGTCCACGGAAATTTCACAATTTGTGCACAAGCTTTGAGTCCATTAAGCCTACAAATCAACGATTGTAAGACACCCATGAACATTGAGTGATACGCAGAATGTAGGCTCTCAATGTGCCTACATGAATCAGACGCATGTTTTGGTGCACATTTAATAAATACCCATGTGTACTTCAGATGATCACTCCACTGTTATGATAGGTTTTGTTTTCATGACATGATAGACGAAAATTCCCTCAACGCAGAAATCACTTATTTAGCCACTTTTTTCCACCCTGAAGTTGCGTAATTATGCAGGGAATTTAAGGAATCAAATCATGATCACGTGACGCCCTACACTTGCCTGCTCGACGTGTTCAGATCCAGAAAACCTCGTCTTTTGGTAATTCCGAGAATTTACACGAAGAGATTTCTTATCCTAAATATATCTGCTTTTATGTAATGGTGAACTAGGTCTCAATCGGCTATATTTAAACCAAGATAAAGTCACATTCACTGAATATGATACAATGATGTTGACATGGGTAGTATGCAGTCACTAGACGATACAAACCTTTCGCCGGCAAAATACAGTCCTTTCTGATCGATCAGGTTGTGGTACTGGCAAACAATGCGCTTTAGTGTCGCCCTTATTTGATTCACACATCGAGCTGACAAGGCAAATCTCCTACGTCTCAGGCGCGACACAATCCCTCACAACCTCTTAACCAATTTTTTGATAACTGGGCTGGTTCAGGGTTTTATCAATACCTACGGCGGGGTTTTACGCCATCTTGTTGCTGTACCAACGTGATACTTCAAATGCTTGTACCCTTCTATGGGCGTTAGATGGCTCCTTGACGAATTTGGAATACATTGGTGTATCTTTAACAATTTGGAAATATGTGGCCCAACTCGCTACTTTCTAATAAATGGATCCATCACTATACAGTACCAATATCGTTTATGGCTATAAGCGATTTTCGTTGCACTTATATAGACTACGATACTCAAATGTGCAATGGCAAATCAATCTAGCGCAGGCTTCTTTGGACATCAATACGACACCAACGACATACTATGCAGCCAACATTTAGTAAACAACAACTTTGGTTACTTCATGCGTATTCATAAATGTACGCGTGCCATAAACCTTTTTAATCACTTTTATATACAATTATAAATAGTTAAAGACAAGGTCCTTGTAAATATACAACAGCACCCAACTCCCCTAATCGCCGTTGATGATAGTCTAGTATATCGAGGGATCAGGCACGCCAAGTGCAATCATTTACAGAAAAACACACAACAGAAAAGGAGCTGACAAATGAGGCACCACAGCTTAGGCAAACATAAATTACAAAACAAAATGATGGATGGGTTGGCTCAGCTAGCATATCACATATCTGTATTATTTCAAACTTCGTGCATATATATTTGTATGTTTTTTTATCGGTTGATCCTATTGCCACCGTTATGATAAACCATGCCAATGTCGAGTTTTGGACTATGATTAACCGAGGGATAACCTATCAGGCCATTTACCATAGTCAAAACATATGCTGCACTATTCAACGATGTTGTTGGGCCTTTGAAGATTCAGGTTTCATGAGTGTAGCTTTATATATTTTTGGAATAGTTCTGCATGCTAGTGTTGACGAAAATGATGCGCTTCTTCGATTCTTGCTATTGAATACATGCCTTGTTGACAAAATGTTGCAATTTTTGACACACACTTAATTATCCCAGCTCATCCTTATGCTGAAATTATCAATTTTTCGTATATTGTATGTTTATAACTGCGAATAAAGAGACTGTTCACCCCCATATCGGGCACTCAGGGATCTTTCAGGTAATACATTACTACGTTTAACGCAGACATAAATAATGACATCGTTTATATTGCTCTGCAATGATCTTACTTGATCGAAAATCGTACTGATAAATCTTTAACAAAATTACTTGACTGGAAATATGCATGATGTACTGTGTAAATCTGCTTTATTTAGTCGTGTCGTTACATCGATAACTGTGCCTCCGTAAAACCATGAACCACACGAATGTTAGCTGTAAATCCTAACGCGCTCTATAACTACCTCGTTATCAATGTATACACTTCTGCGTTGGTAACAAAATGTAGATTTCATCAAACCTTCATCATTTCAGTTGTGGGCATCATTGCGCACAAATTAGACCGACAAGCAGGAAGCGTAATGTCCGACAACATAAATGGCGACAGTCGAAGTAAGATGACCGCAGCGCCGCGGAGCGACTGAATGTCAGAAAATGTAGAACTTTTGGTTTCCAAGGTGCGGTTGCCAAACAGCTTGATGGGCAACCTGATTAGACATATTTGGCTGACCAGTCTCTTCATTATTGATGTGGAATTATCATTTCAAACACGAACCATAATAGTTGGTTGTAATCATTGAATCCTTTACAAGCAGCTTGTGAAGTCTGATTGATAAGAAGGCTTTTGCACAATCAGATTC
>CM067351.1:72911084-72944005 GCA_034190875.2 Urechis unicinctus | reverse complement strand
TTCATCATAATCATTTGTGTGTATTTCAAATGAATTGCCGAGTGTAAGCACTACAATATCCAGATATCTTTGTAACATCCTATTTTCCATCACAAATCATAAGTATATTTTTATATTTACCTATGCGACAAATGATCGTCAAACTAAGAATTAAGGCAGCTAAGGTATTACAAATATGTATGTTTATGTGAGCTATGCTTTGATACCCGTATCCGGTTATTCTTTTGTGTTAATCATGTACACATGTGGGCATGCAGTTCAGTTGTGCAATGAAGACATGCTAAGCAGTCAATGGGTAAAATATGAATTTTCGGGATCTTATAGAACGCGATTTTCTGATCAATAATTTGCAGTTCTTTTTTTTCGATCCGACGCGTAGTAAACAAGAAATAAGCAAAAACAAAAACACACATTCCGGAACTTCCCGACCACACACCGAAGATGAACGAATGCGCTGTGACGTCATATGTCACCAGAAGATCTATGTTACCACGGACGCCGTTTCTATTCGCGAACTAGCTGTCGTACTAATTTATCGCTATTTACAGAAACTCATCAGCGTTTTTTTGTATCCATGGTTTCTTGAGAATCTGTAAGTATACTCATCCTTACATTTCCCATATGAAAGTCGAATTAGAATTCATTAGTTATGTTTCCGTACTGATTTTGAAAACAGAATTTGCACTTGCCCGTTGACAAAATTGACATGGCCGGTAGTGATCAGTGTGGGGCGGCTCAAGTTTTATAAGGCTGTTTCACAGATAACATATAGATTTGTCTCGTCAGGCTGCAATATGTAGATGTATGCTAGCCTGACAGTAGCTTACACTTGTCCTAAACAATCCTCGGACGATGCCCAGTGCTCAGTGAGTCAGTTCTGGCCTACTGTCAAATTTGCTTCATATAACTTTACCCTTATGTCTTCCAGTCTGTATCATCATTGTGCGAATATGTGAGTACCAGTACTGAAATAATTCGCATCTAGGGCCTCAAACGAAGCATGTCATTTCGTTTGGATGACCAAGGACTCCAGTTGGACTGCATCATCACCGATAGGCACACGAGTATCAATAAGTTCATCCGTGATGACCAATGAACCAGGTGCACTTGCTGAAATGTATGACTACCCTGACAAGGAGGAGGCTGAGAGGCAGCATATGGAGAGGTTTCTTCTTTAGATGAGTCATGTAGTAAGGTATCTAAAGGTGATGATGAATGATGATGGTGGTGGTAGTGATGGGGTAGGGGAGGGGTGGTGATGGAGTTGATGGTGGTGGCCTAAGCATTATATTGGTGGTTGGCCGATTGATATTTGCTTGTATCTAAGCTCTGTTTATTTTTCAGCTTTGGCTTCAGCTAAGTCAAGCTTGTAACATTTAATTTTACCTATCTGTTAACAAGTGCACAAGGACATAACTATTTCTTATCATCATACTTACAAAATAAATGGTAAATATTGGGGTTAAAATTCACTTTGAACATCAAAGGTCATTTCAAACTGGTGGTGTAAGATGACGAACAAACATTGGAGTTTAAGATCCTATCGCCCAAATGGCACCACCGTGCATAGCACACAGTGGGATTTGAACTTGCCACATTTGGGAAACTAGACAAACACCCACCCTGCTAGACCACAGTTGTGGACCTATCATCTTAAACATCATTGGTGAGGTAACCGCCACAATATGACCTCTGATGTTGAAAGTGATGTTAAACAACAATATTAACCATTTTTATTTTCAAATCATCCAGCATGTGTGTGGCTTTATGACTTAATTTGAATGTTAAATGGGTCTAAGGTAAGCTAAGCTGTGGTGAAACTCAAACACTGTTATATGATTCCTCTTTGTGGCTTGCTGAGAATTAATTTTGTAAATATATATGTTGGCTGGTGTATATATTTTGCCATTTCTATTATCACAGACAAGTGAATAAGACATTGTTGGTATTGTGAGCAGAATTGCATAAGCATTATTTGTATAATGTGCCCGCGAAATTTAATCATGATGATTGATGTGCAATGGCACAGGATATATAAAATATCCTGCAAAAATTATTAAATGACTGTTAACATACTGTTATTTGAGTGATAAAATATCTTTTGTACGAGATACAGGATACAGGAACAAGATGCCCTGCAGGTATGTCATGATTTTGGAATTGATGCTTCCTATCATTTTATGCATATGGTATAATAAATTAGGTGGACTGGCCTTAACTGAATTTTGTTGCTGGTTGTCATCAGCGTGTAGTATCATCATAGCTGAATGTAAATAACAGAATAAGACACATAATGCTTTTTTGTCCCTTTATTATTGTAATGCTGGCAGTTTGAAACCAACATAAACTGATTCACCCTTGGGAAATCATCTCTAATTTTAAGTACAGAACAAGCTGGCAGTGCCACTCTATGATGTCTGCCTAGATTACCCCATCACCACTGTACCAACTGCCGATATGCAGTGAATCGGAATAACCTGCAATAAAAAGAGTACATGAATATTTTTCATCAGTTATCATCTGAACCAGACCATTTTTAAGTATATTCACTCATGCTGAGTAGTAACTTTCTTCTTGTACCTCTGGATATAAGCACTATATGCTATTTCTAGTGTCGAGGGACGCAGGAACCCTGAGACAAATCCTGGGTGTGCTGTAATACAGGACGCACCCATAGATTTTACTTTCTCGAGAACTTGTGGAATTTCCTGGCAGCATTTACTCTCTGCTACTGTAATCATTGGCCCACATGAGCACCTAGTACAGAACATAATTACAATGAATAATTAGCTTTTCAGCAAACAAAAAATTGACATAAAACATGAATAAGAAGATGACTTGAAGCAAGACTTAAGGACAACTGTAAAGTAAAGAGAAAAATATCTGCAAAGATTGTTTGGACTGAAATGTGCCAATACCAAGTGCTGTTACCCAGTCGGCTCAAGTCCTCTTCTTTTTGAGGAGAATTTGCAGGCCTTGTCTTAGCTGGAGGTTCAAATCTGCATGTCTGTATGCCCCCCTTAGGTTCCTAGTTCCTCTTCTTGGTGAGACAAACACTCACTGCTATAATCCAGCTCATCGCTTCCGGAGTTGTCTGTATATGAGGAAGATGAGGACATTTTGCTCCCTTGACATATAATAAAAGCAAAGTATAATGGCAGTTATGCACTGTACTAGGTGTAAGTAATAAATATAGAACTAATAAGGACAAGATAAAGTATATATTATTGAGGTTGGTACCCCAGGTAATTCAAAGAACTGGTGTAAGGCCTTGAACTCTTTAAAGGCCTATGATATATGTAGTCATAAACATGTCACTGAACTTGTATCCTGTACAATTCACTGGAGAGGTATATTCAATTGTAACAGCTTATCCCTGATAGGTCTCGGTTCCCAAAACCAGTGCCAATATTTAAAATAAAATTGATATTTTCTGTTGTCAAGGAGAATATAAATTATTGAAATTTTATTCAATTTATAGCAAAAACGAAATATCGAGTGAAATCCCCATTTAATGTAGTATCAGTTTTCATTTGCGATTAAATCAAATAAAAGCACAAGAAAAGATATTCTCCGTAACAGGACAGGCAAATGGTGAATCAATCATTGATAACCATTAAACGGGCCTGAAATCGAGGTGCAGACCTCTGTTCCAGTACTGCCTGTATTATCGCTCGGTCCCCTTTGGTTGACGTTTTCAACCAACATAATAGAAGTTTATCACAATTTAATGTATTCTAGGCGAACAAGTACTCCATGCCACATTAAATGATGTGATTCGTTGCGGTATATGATGTACATGATGACGGTATAAAATACGATTATGCTCACACCTACCACAGTTCCCATGTAAACAAACGAGGAAATGACTGCGCTATCCGGCTGGACGGTGACATATGACGTCACAAACTCAGAAGCCAATGGCCGTCGTTTTTTGCGCATATGCCAAAACGGTCCGAAAAATCGATGGAAATATTGAAAAAAAACACAAAACGACATCTATGGACGAAAATATTGTCGGAAACGTCTTTCACAGGCTGAAATACACCTTATTCAACTTTGATTAGGGATTCGAAAATAGACGTTACTTGCACTTTAAATCCTCGCCTACTTTTTGCTTTGCTTAATTTACATCGACACAATAGCCGGTATTGAATCAACAACAAGATGGGTCGACACTAACTCGCTGGATAAAAACTAGCAGCAGGTATATAATTATGTTTTTGTGAAGGTATTCAACGAAAGTGTTGTTCAGGCCCGACATTTCGTCATCCTAGTATCAAACCTGCTATATCAGAATGCTTGTGAATCTTAAAACACTGTGCCAAAATATACATATATATGTAAGGAATTACGGTCATAGCCAGCTGTTTGTGATGTAAAAAATGGGAATCACAGCGGAACATATTGATCACTTATGTTTTTCAGAAAACCATGTCATCTGGTTAAGCTAATATTAAGAGTGCAAGGACTGCACATCCTCACAATGAGGTTTATGACGATACCGTCGAAAGTGGCCACTATTATGACGTGCTATCCAAGTGCTGGTTATAATTACGCGCATCAGCATGCGTATATTTACGGAAGTTCGCACAAATACCTGATGCCAAAAAAACCTCCTTTCTTTGGTAGTATACAAACAATGCCGTCGAGGATAAAGCACTAGGTAATTAATATCTGCAAAGTAAAACTCTAAATGTCATATGAGTGGGCCTTGCTCGTAGACTTTGCCTGTAACTCGTTCTATACACATGCCTGACGTAAAAAAAACATTTCCGGATGCACTGCCTACAATTATGCGATAACTAGCCTGTTAAAGGTTCAGAAAAAACAAAAGCTATCTGAAAGTGGGTAGATCATATATTGAAACCAAAAAACGTACCGCTTGTGTAAGAGGGCACCCCTGCCAAACAAACTAGTAACCATATAAAACAACTGTCCATACGCGTGGTGCTGGATGAAACTTCTTTTTCAAAGCAAAAAGTATTTCCTGGTAAACTTTACTAGATCCAAGTCGTATCGACTATTCATATCGTCGCATTAAGCCACAAAAAGGCAAATCGGAGGAGTTACATACATCAGTTTTATGTAATTGTGGTGGTTTAATGTTAGCGCTGCCTGTTGGCAGGTATTTATCTCACAAGATATGTCACTGCATAGGCACTGTTAACCCTCTCAGTATATCAATAAATTATTTACCATTGCTGCTAATGCCGTTTATTTATGATGGTTTTGTGAATCGTTCATCGCGATTGAAAGCATTATTTATTCCGTTGGATGTTGCATCGTTCAATTTTGCCTTGCTAATTTTGAACGGCTTAATCAACGAAAACCCTCCATGTTTAGTTGCCATGCCAATCTTAATCCATTTATATAAGCGCTTGAATCCTGGTAAAGAACCCCGTCAGGCGTAATGTGTCACTTTCCTACGAACAATTAATGCATGGCACATTTTCCGATATTAAATTTCAAACATGCCCTTATCTTGGCGAATAATTGCTGCCTTTTCAAGTTTGATAATCCGTAAAACATGCCTCTTAACGTGAACCACAACTTGCCTAGCGAGATATTATTATACATTGCAGTCAATCAACATAAGCCGTTTATATTTAATGAGGTGTCTAATAAAGCCCCGTGAAAAATGTGGATTTTTCTGATCAATTGGATGTCTCTGATCTGAAACTTGCGTCAGCAACCGACTTTTGTATGAAGACCACCCACAGCTTTGCAGTCATCTAGGGGGATTTTGCCGTTGTCATTATCTCGCTCAGCGGAAAATAACACAGCACCCTGGAGTCACATTATATTAATTTCTGGTTAAGCAATGTGTCTGAGACTGTACTTATACGATCGCTGCGATTGTCGCTGTCAGTCAATGCAACCCCGCAATCAGCAGATTGTTTCCAGAGAACGGTGATGTGTGCAATTAAGAAAACGCCGCTTTAAACCGCATTCGCGAAACCACGGAAAGATGCGTGCTATTCATGTGTGGGAACGGCGTTTTTGGGACGCACTCTAAATCAGTTAGTATTTTTGGGTATACGCTGCGTACTCAAGGACATATATAGGGAATGGAGCATATCAGGGAAGTCGCCTTGTTGGGTGCATAATAATAAGTTAAATATTAGGGGCTCATCATCCAACCCACGCCATGTTCATACTGACTCGGATGATCTGTTACCTCCCCAAGTACTTGAGCTGATCCAGTAAGGCTGTACGCGCTCTCCGTGCCGATCGTTCACTAAGTTTCTATGATCGTATCCCAAGCATACCCATCCGTCTGCAGCGTCATCGGATCCTGATGTAAAACCACCCTAGGGGTTACATGGTGTGCACTAATATCCACACCTACCGCACTTTCACATTGCAGACATCACCCAAGTCCACTTTATACAATATTCCATTTGCTCTTTACAATTCATAACCACTATCCAATTAACTCATATTTTGATCGACGTTATGAAAGAGCTGTGGCACTCGTAGGCTCGGTGTTGTCGCTTTTATTAGACATATAAGTCGTGCTAAGTGTCACTATGCTGTACGATTGGTGCAGAAGTCTGAATATGCCTCTAGGGCAATCAGATTTACAAAACGATTAGCTAGTGACAAGGAGAAAGACCGCGCATGGGTTTAACCTCAAGAAGCAACAGCCATTTGTTGCACTGCACTTGTGAATATTGTTTAGTTCGAGGTCTTCGACACAACAATGACTCTCTCGTGCTTCAAGCCAAAACGAAAGTCACACCTATTCATTCGCTTCTTTGAACAATTATAATTGTATTAGTGTCATTGAGCGGATGATTGAAGCATATCTTCATGTGATTATTACAATCGCATGAATACTTCCATGGATATGTTCTGTGACTCGTCAAGCTGAAACCAAATATCCCAGAGTCTTCTGGAACGCGATTCCTTTTCTGTCGTATACCCGTTTCATATTCTATATGGCCGTTCCGCATCATCCTATGTATTCACTTTGTCGAACTATTATTTGCAATATTCACAACAATCGGACGTCCACTTAATTAATGATTTAATTATATTATATTCAACAACTTAATTACGGTGACTCCCATCTTATGCCGTTCGCAGCTGTGAAATAGCCGTCGACGTTACTGAATCTGGAAAGGCCCAGCAACATTGTTTAATGTTGCTGTGTATTCTTTAGGGAGTTTAGGACTGTTGCCTACCAATGAACGACCTCGCCTTCAACTATTGATAACGGTTAATATGCGTGACCAATAAAAGTTAATGGCTCACGTGGATTTGTGAATGCGCATCAGATAATCACTGATTTGTTCAAAGCTGAATGAATTTTTAGCCTTCACTTGAGGAGGAGTTGTTTTAGATGCTCAAACAGTTAGTGCAAAGATACCCCGTTTTCATCTGTGCCATGACATAATACAATATTCACTTACATCTGCCATGTTTATCATGCTTACTGTGCACGATTTAACCTAGACCGCTGTGCCGTTATATGTGTTCGTCGGTTGATATCATCCTTGAAATGGCAGCATCGATACTTGCTGCAGAACTATTAAATTTATTCTGGTAAAACGAATCGTCTGGAATGGCAAATGAAGCAATAGAAATACTCTGTCTTGTCGAGTAGGTATTCTGAACGTGTCACGATCCGCCTTGAATGAGCATCGAAATTACTTGTCTCTTAAGGACGGCACACTCGGCATGTCAAGCAATAGGAGACTATAATTTCCACTCACACAGCTTTGATTTTGGCAATCTTCATAGCGTTTAGCAAATATTTCTTCAGTTACTCTGTTATTTTTGTAATGATCAACGATAGCATGCTTGGTCAATTTGTATCTATGTCTCATCATACACTATTATGCTACGAAAACTGGATTCAGACGATAAGGCGGAAGAGATTACTTATCGCGATACGTCACAATACAGCTTAACTCAATCTTCTACTTTGTGAGGTCATGTGGGAATGTTTTGTTGAATTGTAATTTCATGCTTGCTTGGATGATGCCAACCAACTTATATTATCCGACCTCAGACAACACAGTTTGTCGGGCGTTTTGCTATCTTCAAGTTACAAAACACTAGATAGGCAGCTGCATATACTTTGCAAGAGGATGGAGTCTTTGTCGCATTCCTAACCGTCGTCAGTAACCTTCATAAGACGTAACCTACCAGAGTAGTCATTGGCTGTCTCCATAATATGCACCACTTCGTATGTCGGGTGCTTGTTTGCGATTGATAATCTTCTGGAGAGCCCAGCATTGACTTGTACAGAATGACATATGTATGCCAACCAATATCACTCGGCATTGAAATTCTTTTATATAAATATGCGTTATGTCATGCAGTTGACTAAATTATGAATACATAGAAAGGCCGAATGAGGCAATATTACGTAAATGTTGTTGACCAAAAAGTTTGTTAAATCTCTCGTCACTGTATTTTGCATTGATTTACAATCCGAAACATTACCACCTAACACATGGATGCGTCTTTATATTATCGCTGTGACATGTTAACATGGTGTATATATGAAACAAGTAGTTTAATTTGGAGATGAATCTTTGCATATAGGTAGCGTAATTTATTGATCTATAAAACGCTTTTCATGTAGATTTTAGGTTAACCTAAACTCGCTCCTGTCACGAAAGTAATATTGGCCAATAAATTCAAGTTCCCAAAATGTGCTTCATGACTACTTAACAATTTCAAAATATATTGCGACTCTCCTTTACATTTCCGGATACACCGACAGCAATTATGTCATTACTTGCAACGCCTGTCATAAGTTGAGTAAAATACTTAAGCTGCCAGAAGGTGGGTGGTTTAACTGCTGATACCATTGCGCGAATAGTCACTGCAAGAGGGAGCCCACGCCAAGCAAATTATTAACCATAAACAACAGTTACAACTGTCAACTGCTAGCTGAAGCTTATTTTGGAAAGCAAGAAGTGGTTGCTGGTTAATTAAAGGAGCCCAGTCATATCGGCAATAAAAATCGTCGCATTGAGCCACGAGAAGCAATTTTAATAAGTTAGGAGTCATTTAAAGCCCTAGTAATTTGAAAACCCGCAGATAAACTGTTTGGGACTTGATTATGCAGTTTCATGCCTTAATTGAAGAAACTATATCCCTCTGTTCTCGCACTGGTTTGCAGCTCATCGAATATACATAAGGAAGCGATCACTATCTTTAAAGCGTCCCAACCACCACGACATGACGTACTTCATAGACATAATGTGCGCATTGCTATTCTCAAGTACTAACGTCATTCTCAAATAACGTTGGCACACTAATGTGACATAATCACGTGATCAGGGTGACCAACGGGGTAATGTGTATAGTGTAGAATATTATCACCCAGTTTATCCTGTCCCTCTCTTACTAATCAGTCGTCCTGTATTTTTGCAGTCTATATTTATAAAATCAGGTGTATTGATGCTATTCTGTAGAGTATGTTTTTGGGATACTACTGGCCAAATTTACTATTTGGGAGGCAATGTTATAAGATAATTACGAGTACGAGGGAAACGGTTTATCAAGTGGCAACTATTGCACTAAAACATGTTTCCGAAAAGTAGCTACGCGTATTGGTTTCGTAGTGAACATTATCAGTTTACTGTAGAATGGATGCTGGTTGATATGTACGCAGTATGTGCACGGTTAACACGATCTGCTGAAAAAATGCAATTACAGCTGATCTATTCCATTAACCACTAAGAGCGTATTCAGTTTGTTCCATGCAACACGCAATCAGTGTATACGCGGCATGCAGATAAACCTGTAAATACTTTGATATATTTATGCCCGCACATACATAAGGTTATTTACATACATGTTGGGAGTACATTGATCACAGCAAATAACGATGGTGCATGGACTAATTCAGTACGTACATATTTCATAGCCGTTATGCTCATAGCCACTATTACATGTCGTCTTCGAAAGTCATATATGGAATGCTTTGTTGCGAGGTACCAGTCCGCAAATCTCCAAATATTCCTTGTTATTCGTATAATATCTACCAGCATCCCACACCCGAGTGTAGTGTTAAGTGGTCGCAATTCTCAATTAGAGGCACATATAAATGCATGGCTCCCTGGTTAGATACGCATAGTTACGCGAAATAATATAAATATATAAGTTAGGGCAAAGTATGGCTTGTAACATACACGCTTACCCTCTGCAAAGGAAACCTCTTGCTTCTGCCCAAATAGGAATAAGAGGTTTCGTCCGTGTGTCTACATATTGACTCAGGGTCATATGCTGCAGTCCATGTTTGTCATCAACATACGTTTTGTTAGCATCATCTTTTGGTGATGTTGGGGCTCCAAGCCGAAGGATGTTATTATCTCACATTTCAAGGTGTCAAGTCATAGTACAGCTACCTTTATCCAGCATCAGCATCTATACTAAGACCTAATGATGTAATTACCTCCTGTAGAAGCTTGAAACTCCAGAGATTGACGCAGGTCAAGTAACCAGAATGCGACCTTGGTTAATGTGGTCCATACGTATCATACGTATCATATGACATATATCAACCAGATTCAAACGATGCAGGGCTATTCGCCCTTATGGTATGACCCACGTCGTCAATTCAATATATATGCGTCTGATCGAGCGTAGCTATTTAAGACGGTGCGCTCAATTTTTCAGCATGTGACTTAACTCTGTCTGGTTTATGTGTGCCCCGTGATATTGAATAGTAAATGTGATGCCCGTGCTTAGTTAAGTGTGGATGCGAGAGATGAGAAATACTTCATCGTGAAATGACCTTATGAAATCATTAAAGCAGTAGCGCACCTTTAAGGTATGAATAGCTAAACATGTACTTTACATCCAGCCCAGTGGTCGCAAATTATAATAAAATGCGTTATCATTTACAGAGTAATGGTTCTGAGACAAAAAAGGAAAACTGACATAAGAACCATGGGCCGTTGATTACATATGACAACTTTGTCAGGCTTATAGATTATGGGATGCTATAAATTGAATATCTACAAAGCACTGCGCGAAGTGATAGATTTGTCTCACAACACACTGTGCTTGCAAACCGCTGATGAATCTGCATATTAGAGAGCATGAAATAGTTGTAGTGGCTGCAACAAATATGCCATTAAGACGTGCAGATACATTATTGTGAAAAATATTACGAAATCTAGGTGTATAACACCTGAAATGGATCATATTCATTCATCCACCTCTAACAGTTGGTGGGCAACCTTAACACATCAAACGCTGAGAGAATGTTGTTTATTCAATTGCACACATTCAGTCCAAAATACATGGGAAGTTCTCAGGTGTTATTTTGGATCCAGGACCCCCACGTCGCGCACATATTGAACAGGGCCTGGTGCGAGCTACAACTATGATAAAACTCATAACTCATGTAACATATCCTCTACTGGATTGTCGAACAATTTATCGATCAGAACTCTTTTTCGGGTTATTTTATCTTCAAAGTCTGCACCAACCGTTACTCAGGTTATTATAAACTCGTCTTGACAATACTCTATGCCACAAGCGTGGTATCTTCGAATCCAAACATCAACAAGATATTTACACGTGCCCAACTATGCCAAACCTACTGTGGAACTGCTTACAAAAATAACGCGGAAGGACCCCTTGGTTCAGGGCAGGTGAGATGCACAAAGAATATATTAACTTTAGGATGCGACAAAATTCCAAGCAAATTTACCGCATAAGACATGTTGGTGTATGTGCACGCTTCAAATACGTGTTATGCAAAAAAAACAGTAACAATTCCTTGCATCTATTTTATTATCAATGGAGCGGGAAGACACCGCATACGCATGTAATTACACGTGCGCCGTTCGTAATACCACCTGGGCAACTTAAACATACCGTCGAATAATAATTATCTTGCCGAGGATTATACTCTGTATGGCATGGATGAATGAAAGAAATTAACAATTACAAATTTAAAATAGTTGGCTATTGACCTTATTGCCGCTGCACATAGTCCGTCAACCTAACTATGGGCACTTTACCCTTCATAGTTCAGGCGTAGGTCAAACATACATCTCGCAAACAATATTTGCTCAATCCGTCGTATTTGTTGACATGGTCCTTCAGCATTGCCGATCCACAGACATTGTGATAGCTTGTATATTAGCTATTTCTCACAACTACTAACTGGCTATTAGGTTTATATTTTAATACCCGAGTGGAGCGTTTGAAATGTATTACAGAAAGACGAACCCTTCCATTGATCAACCAGTCACAATAGAGCAAAATACAAGACAAATAGTTCAGTTCACCTTTAGATTGCAAATCGATTTCTAGACACACACTTTATTAATACTTACGCCCACTTAGTCCATTTGCTGTCCACGACGCGCATCTTGTCTTATTTAATCGGCGTGGCTGTCCACTTGTTGTTACGCAAGCTGCAGGAGGGTCTTTACCTATAATTAAATCAATGTATGCATGTGATTAAAGGTACACCGCGTCTGGTACTATTATTCGTTAGTTTGATAAATGTCATGCCTATTGTTGTACTTAATAAATTCTCATTCTGAGATGGATGGCTTTTATTAACGACGAACGAAGACACAAGGAGCCCAAATTGCAATTGGATACGCAAGGTATGATTTACCAGCAACATATTAACAGCTGTGCCACCGGCACACGATTTGAGAACATGAAATATTCATTACAATGGACGTAGCTTGATGTGCGTAGTATTCACAAGGAGAGATGCTGCTCTTCCTACATTGCACATCAAAAACTTACACACCCCTGTCATCTGTTCTGATTCCCACGATGCACATTTAGGTTCACCAGAATTGGACCTGCATAATTCATTACTGGTTGTCGTCACTAAAGGTCATGCGGCACTTGCAGTGATGTCGCATTCTGAGAACCTGACGCGGGTCAATCTCACGCAATAACCTCACGACCCTTCAACGTTAAACACAACCTTCTTGACTTTGCTTAGATTGCCTAATCAATCTTTTCAATTTGCAGATATTGCAGATTAAATCTTTGCCCGAAATGACAATAGCAGATCAGTGACATTGAAATAGTCGAGCAGGATGACATAAGCTCTTGACAAACGCCTTTATCCATAAGACCACATGAGTATGGGACGATGCATGTTATTTTTCAATCTAAGCAAAGTCAAGTAGGTTGTTATAAAAGGTGAGAGCTGTGACCTTATGCAGCGTGAGTTGATCACGCAGAAGATTGACCCGGTTTAGGTTGTCAGCTTGCGACCTTACTTCATGTTTGCCCTGTGACTTTTATCAACGAATAAATTGGCCGATCTGAGTCAGAGTGCAACAAGATACGGATGACACAGGTACAATCGCCCTCTTTGTATGACACACATCTATAGGTAGTCTCAAATACTCGATTGATATTGCAGGTAATGGCATTTGTTCTGTGATGTTAATCGTGACCACCAATCGAGCAGCATTATTTGGTCAATTCAATGTTTATCTACTTGTGTTTGATCCATTCTGGCCATTCAGGACAATTGTGCTCATGTTGTTAGCAAATATTCATTACGAGTTTCTGCGTGTGACTGGAATCTAATGTAACGTCAAGAATGCCTCAGTGACTAGATTGAAAAAAATAATGACGTGATGCACACAGTAAATTGTAGGACAAAACAGTAGATGATAAATACGCATGGAGCGAGAGAATCAATGACATAGAATTCGAAATTCTCTATCTTCGAGTGACGGGCGTCCTTCTCTTGAGAGCAGATATGCGGCAAAACGCACTCGGTCGTAGATCGGTATGATATACTATTTATCCTTACTGTAATCAGTTACTCAGCAACATACACTACTTCATCAGCAGCTCTGTTTAGGAAAGGTTTCCATGCAGAACACTATACTAAGCTTGCTACGTACATTTGTAAACAGCAAACTAGCTTTACTATGCCGACTCATTTCAAGCCCATTTCAGCAACAGACAATGTCCACAATTTTGAGCAGGTAATGTGTCGAGTAGATTTTGCCAAGAAAGTTTTACCTCGTTATGAATTGATTTGGTCAGGTTCAAAAGAGTGCAACCTGACATACATATACTCTCTAGATGAAAACACATAAGGCTTACATTTGTTTGTTTTCGTCATTCTGACGGAGGAAGTATTTCAAGTTGATTCGAAGGACATATACTATATGCTTTGCTTGTTTGGGCTGTTTTCATGGTAGCTATGTTGTTTGAGCTTTTTCGTGATAAAGAATAATTGAGAATTACTGCAAGATTTTACATAAACCTACACTTTATGGATTTCCAGCACCTGAAATGTCGAACCTAACTTAACTCACAAACGAACCAAATACACGCTACATTGTATGTAGTGCAATGCTTGTTATTTCCATGTTGATGTTCGTAACACAGTGAAAGTGTTGGTCAAATATTATTATTATTGCTGCCATGCATGACGTTAGAGTCACAGATGTTCCGATATATTTGTCGATGGCAGCTTTGCATAACGGTTCAATTTACAATTCATAATTTGTCGGGGTTTGAGTTAGGTATGTCTGTAAATAGTTTTATATATGAGTCATTATTAAGTTATGAGGCTGGTTACCGACTACATCGATTAGGTATGGATCTAACTACAACTGTATACTGTATCATATAATTAAAATCAACACTGATAAATAATAAGCCTAATTAGTATATGATGATGTGAGGGTTCATGCCGACAAGTTACCTCAATCGATAACGACTTGCAGCATTTAACAATGCAGTTCCTAAAATTACTGCAAATATTGCTTCCAATATTGTTCAAAATGTAAGTGCATAAGAAGGGTTCTGATGGTTTGGAGGCAAACATTTGACGTCAATCACTTGGATTTAGCTAATGTACGGAGAACGATAATGAGAAACACTAGCGTGTAGGCAGAATATCCGGTTTTAGTTCTCCCGACAAAGCAACAGTCGATTGGTCATGCAAGTTACTCCGAGGCTTCCATCGATATTTCAAATTTACCGACACGTTGTGCATACCCAGCTCTGTGAATTGCACACCTTATATTCACCACTCTCACGAATGTGGCAATTGTTGGTACATTTGTAGTCGCTAAATGTGCAAGTTATATCTGCATTGGCGTTCAGGCTACTTCCCAGTAACAGATTAGTAAGGCACATATTTCAACTATCCTACGGCTGTGATTTAAGTTAAGGTGGTAAATGCATATGCAAATACGTCAGTTAGCCAAGTTAGTCAACCATGCCTAGTTGCCATACCGATCTTTATCACACAGTTATATCACAACACAATGTCATATTCAAGTCAAAATAAATGAGTCGATAAATTACCCAATTCCTAATCAAGAACCTTGTCTGGTGTTATATTTCACGTCATTACCTATTGATGTCTGGCACGTTTGCTGATATCAAATTTCAAACGTGCCCTTATCCTGTTTAATCATGGTTATGAAGTCAAATATGCATCCTTTATCAAATCAGAATTTCACGCTAATCCATAAAAAGCACATTTTTATGCGCACCACTTTCTGCTTCGTGTGACTTTAGTTTGCTTAAATAAAATTAATTCAAACAACGTGGATGGCCAAATATCGTTATGGTATCTAACAAAACGCCGTCATAAAGTGTTGAATGTTCTGATAAACTTGATATTTCTATTGTAAGGATTGTGTGAAGCGCCACGATCCTCAATAAGGTCCCTTCGCAACTGTCATCGAGAAATATTATGCTGCTGTTATAATCAACTCATTGCATTGTGGACTTTGGCCACATTATATCAATTTCGTGTAAAACTGGCAAATCCATGTATCTGAGACTGTTCATTATGTGATCACTGTATTTGTCATTGTCGATTGAGTTTTGTCCACTCTACGTTATTTGTCCTTTGACATGCATAGCTTCCACGAGTGCGCTGCTTGGCTGTTCAAGTCGTATCGAAATAATTGTTAACAGCAAAAAATAACATCACTTATCACAAAATTGACGCGATTAATTATGCATACTATATCGTATCAATTAACATATTGCTAAGTTAGCTTTTTTCGACCTTACATGTTTTCATTGCCATGGTAATACGAAACATTTCCTACTTTACTGCGAAGAATTCGGGTCCATGATTGTTTTGTGACTGCATTTAGCGTGAATTTACGTAAATGTTGAACTAGACTTGCCTTACTTTCGTACATATCGATGTCTTGCGTACCAATAGGGAGATGCAGTCAAATGTTATGGATGCGAGAGGCAGATGAGTCATCTTTTGAAGTATTTTATGCGGTCGTTTGAGCTCATCTCTGGCTGTCACAATTCCTACTTTCTTTCGAAATCCAATAAAATTGCTATTTCATTAACAGAATTACATAGTCGTCATCAGAAAGTAGGGGGTTTTATGAGTGCCGCAGCGGTTATTTATTACAAATATGACATGTTTGAGTGACCAAATCGTTCCATCAAATTACTAAAAAGGCAAGGGAATCTCATATATATATGTGGATTTATCATTTTGTATTACCCCTGTTGGTTATATTTGCATGACCAAGTTGTGGTAATAGCGTCGTTTGATTCTGCATAGAGGGTTTAAGAACCTCATAAATATGACGCCATAATTGCTCCTCGGCGACGTGATTTACATACTATTATCAAATTCCATTCGTATTATTTACACCAAGCAGTCGGGGTTGTGATTCATTGATAGCTTAAAATTGAATAGTTTGCTTACACTAACTAATGATCAAAATGACCAGGCGTAGGAATCAACTATCAAATATTTTTATTGAACGCCAGATACACAATTTGCGGGCTGTGCATGAACAGCGAATGGTGGGAGACGAATAGTTTTAATCGATAATTAAATATGGCCCGTGGTCAGTCGGATTACCAGCTCCATGCAATAACCAGGCATATTTTATTACATTTGCACTTGTGATAATATGTAAAATCTTCTCTATATCGATATGTTAAGCACCAAGATATAACGGCGAGATAGAGTACCTTGGCTGATTGGATATCCTTGCATGTCACACAAATATGTAAACAAAAAGAGAGAGAATATTTGGGAGGTAAATGTTAAGCACAAAAGCAATTGGGACGACGAACACATATCACAACGAGGGTTTATTGACGGTACACTGTACAATGAACTAAGAATCACTATATTTTAACAACAAGTTTGCAAACAATCGTCGTTTTACTTGGTAAGAGTGACGTTGGTTAATATTAAGTACATTTTGATAGTTTGTCTGACGTGGTTTTGTTTTGCAGTATCGTGAATAAAATGCAATAGAGGATATAAAATCAATAGTTCATGGGGATGACATTCCCAAGGTGCCACGCGTAGACCTGTTTATATCTTTGACCTTGTTTGAATGAGTTCAAATACACGGTGGTTGTATTTATCCTCCCTCTTGTCGAAAATAGTAATGTACAGAGGACTGTCAATATATGCGTTTCTCATTAAACGTATGCCCGTTCCAATTTTCTAGCACGATAATTTACCGTAGTATCGCTGAAATATGTATTGAACAACGTCTGCAACCTGCTAACATGTGAATGCGGTATCCCTCGTTTGACTTGCTTTGACACCTTCGTCAAATACTTCTCAATTTGTTTGTTTACCAACTCTTATAATCGCGGAATAAACTAATGCAAACACGCTGTTGCTGCTGTTTAAATGGCAAACAGGCATTATCAGAATGGTCTGCATAGCCTGGTTCGGGACATGTATGATGAGGGTTGAGTGCGAATGAAGTTAACCTATTTAAACACAAACACTACCTTATCTAAATACATCAAAAGCCTGTCATCGAATAAGGAAAGCAACTTTGCCTTAATGCATACAACTATCGTCTGAATGCGTCCATACATGTGTTTTAGATACAATTAATTTGTGCAACAAATCAAACAGGCTGACTTTTATTGATATATAGTCAGTTTTATACATCTATTCTTGATTGTCAAAACTACCGAGGATCACTTGTCGAAGAAAACTATGTTATAAATATATTCACGAACGGTTTGTTCAAATTATAAACCAAGTTAACTGTGATATGTTTGCTAAGCGTAACTGTGGAACAAGATGAGGGGGACGCGGCCAGGTATATGCATTTTAGATAATCTATTAACATATGAGCTTCACTTGTATGTCACACATTTATAAGAGGTGATAAATTAAGATTACGCAACAGGCCTAAAATATGTCTGTTATTTGTTGTGAATGAACCAGGTCTATACCGTGTATCACATACAAACCCGTCACGAAGATCATACTTTCTTTCCTTTACAATAATATAAGATAAAATGCATTTATATGGCGCCTGTTTCCCGAAAATAATTCTGCTAAAAAGCGCTCATGCAGGCAGTGAATTGTTATAGCACTGACTAAAAAGGAATATCTTGAATTTAATTGCATCAAGAGCGTAATCGACCGACGAACCGCGATAGGTGTGGCACTACTAAACGCTTTGCTACCGTATAAAGACATAATTGGAGATTTTGGGACTGTTAGCGGGTACTTGTCAATAGATCGAAGATCTACGGACAAGTATCAGCCATGCAGGCTGGTATTCAGCAGTAAATACCTGTAGGTAGATTGGCGCGGTGCTTATAACAGCCTTAGAGGTGAGTGAATTTTGTATATGATGCGTTTTTCCACAGGAAGGCATTGAAGGGTATGCATACAGTGTTGAATTTTATCCCCGTGCTTTCTTTTTACAACAAAGAGGGCGGCAGAATTCCGTGCGTATTGCAGTTTTGCGATACGGTACGAATAGGCTCGATACAGCAGTGAATTGCGGTAATCAAGCTATGATGATATATAGGCGTGGACAAGAATTTCAGCTCTGGATTTGGGCTGCCTAATCTTCTAATCTGATGGAAGAGAGATTGAGTTGATTTCATAGCACATTGTTTTCCCGTAAACTGTGAGTCAATCCGAACACCAGCGCTTCTGTTTCTGATGTTGATACAGTCATATTGCAAATATTAGCTGGACCAAATGACGGCATGCATTTGTACCGATATATAGAAATTTAATGTTAACATTATTCAGTTTTAGAAAATTGCTTGCCGATTTTTGCCGATTTAATAAGATGTGTGAAAATTGTGACTTTACACGAAATGAACAGCTGTAAACAGGCGACGAAGCCATAAAATAAACAAAAGCACGCGGGATTTTTGATCCGACCACTGACATCTGATTGGATAAGGCTTCCGAGGCTCCGAATTGATCAAAGAATTCCCCGCGGTTTTATATGACGCTATGTTAAAGCAATTCACGGCGGCTCACAGGTGGCGTCCTCAGATGTTTTCATGGGCCCGAGGATAAAAATAAAAAGGTTTTCCATTGGTCGACGTGATTGTCATCCTAGAGAAAACCACCTGAGTGGTAGCTATTTGTTACTGAAATACAATAATTGCTGTGACTTCAGTAGTACTTAACTCTTTGTACCTGTCTAAAGTCACTCCATATGTCCGTGCGGGATTGCGTACATCAATTAAACAACTACAGGCATCTATCGCTGACATCGAGCAACTTACCGTGTGTATCTGGAGCCTGGTGAAGATCATTACAGGACATCCATAGGGCACGAGGCACATTTTACGACAATACCTCACCCATTGTCTACCATTGAAGCTCATTTTATCGGTCGTGGGACAACTGTAAGAAAATCGAGACTATGCACTTAGGCGTGACAACAAATATTTGTGCTTCCATATCTATATCATCGATTTTATAGCACATTTATGCCACCCTGCTTATGTCTCCTTCACACTACCTGCGCCCTAGACATGTGAACCCGCAATAACATTAATTGATTTGGTCCATTACTTTGATGCACACAAACCCGTAAAGTAGGCAATTGATATCTGCTCTACTAGAATAATGCGAGTCTTGATATGCCGACACACGATTAAACGAAGTAACCTATTTTCAAGGTCTTGCTCTGAAAAAGTACACAGTCTGTGTTTTTGTTCTTAACTAAAAGACTGAAAAATCACATGTCCAGAAAATACAACACATACCGCATGTTGAGCATCATATTTGAATTTAATTATAAATCTTAATTTTATACACATACTCATGCATTGCAAATTTATTGAAACTTCTTGCATTTTTCAAAATTCCAGAAATGGGCAAGATATTGTCCTTAAAAGGAATCAAACGATAGTGTAAGGTTATTTCTATTATATGTACCTGCAAGGCAAGTATTATAATAACGTTGTACCCAATGAAATAACACTAATATATTATATGGTGCGATGTTAACTGTTTAGAAATCATGCCAAAGTTTAACCCCCTCGTTTAACGGTCATAATCAAATATATGTTTTTTTCCGTATACAGCAGCGTTGGCCTTCAAATCGAGCAGGGCTTTTCATTACACACAGACAGAAGCTGTATGATGCGCATTTAGGTTGTCAAGTCACAGGTTTCGAACAAGCTTCTTCTTTCATCATTTGCTTTTCTATTTTACCTGCATATAAATTATTTCAAAACAAAGTTTCCTGGTCAAACCAATACGCTGTGATTGTGACACTCTTAGTGTAATTTGGTGAATACGTGGCCGCTTGAGAATGTGAATGTTTTATATTCCAAAATACGTATATGTTTTGCCTTATTCCGCCAACTTACAAATCCAGGTTACAATTTCATTACGATTGTCACAATTCTCTGATACTGACAAACAACACCATAAATACCATAAAATGAAGTTAGTGTTGTATTTCGTAAATGTTCGCCGCAGCAAAGCATCAAGAGAAGGACTGTGCTGAGGAAAGTTTTCGGCATCTGATTCACATCCATTACCTACCCTAAAAGTTGAACGGTCATCTAGGTTACAATCGGACACAATGTGAATTGACCCTCACTAGATCTGCCTGAACACTCCTCGAAATCGCACTCCTCACTTACCTTGGATGATGTTCATATCGTTTTCAAATGTTGACTGCAGCCAATAAAGGCCAAATGAGCCGTGGTATTTGCTGACCACTGCACGAGCCTAACTGGATTTGCTTGGTTAGATAGATGTAGAGTGTGATACACCAATTGCCGAAAAAGTGCCTCAAAGTAGCAAAACGATTCTTAAGAACATTTTTCCGCAAAACATATTGTTTTTAACCTGTCGAAACGGATCAAACGATTGAAATGTAGCGAATCGTATAATTTAGGCCGATGTATATAATGGACAGTTCAACTATTGAGAGGCAGCACCCCTGATCACAATAACTAAGAACATGCAATATAGCAAGACAGACGAACAAGCTTAACTGCTATAATAACATGTGCAACATCCAAACAGCTTAATCCAGACGGTTTTGTCCAAAACATGGTTAAATTATTTTTTCGGGTACATAATTTTAACATTTGACTTTTTCGATGACACAATACACCCAAGGTGATGGCTTAGTAGATAAACAATACACGTTCGAGTGCTGTCGGGACATTAATCATGTAGTAAATTGCAGCCGTGGTGCGCATAGCGTTATCTACAATGAACAGTTTTTATCAGTATCAGCAGAATTGTCGGATAAATAGCCTAATGTTTATCTTGATAAAAATTATACAAATGAGACGGAACGACTAATGTCGACTCCACGCACCTGATACTAATTTACCTCTCCAGTCTATGGTATGCGACCCATCCGGGGAGTGCTGGCTTTTACTAAGAATATATACTTTGAATGGCCGCAAAGAGCTGTATAACATAAACCCAGAAGAAGTCTAAATGTTAGTCTTTTGGCAACATCTAATACTGTTGTATGTTATTTAGCAATAATTGTACCTAAATTAAACATATAAATTGACACCATGAGGGCAGTTAATCGTTTTATATTGTAGCAAATGAGCCGTATAACGCCCCTGAAACTCTACAACCATGCGAAGCATTTGGTTGGGACAAAGAAAAGATTGCGTCAAAAAGCTGCAGGTATTGATCAAATCTTAGACCTGCCCAGTAGTTACCTTAGTGCGTGTCTGGGAGTGGGTAGCGCCTGAACCGTGTTTTTTTTCTGGTCAGTTGGATGTGTGATCTATAGGATTACAATGGTGGAGACATCAGTGCCTGCAGCTAGTCTGAGCCGTGAGGGCGCATGGCTGATGGCTTATGGGTCGATTGGAAGGGAAACTAGCGACACGGTGGCCATTTAAGATTCGTGAAATATTACGTTATTGTGTAATGAAAGCTATGATTAGTCTTATTTCCTTCACGTAAACAGCAATTGCCAATATTTTCTCGCATATATTAGTCCGAATATATTTATCAATGACGTCATATACATGATATCGGGTGAATGGGAGTGTTATTTTATAGCCAGCGATATCTGCTAATTGATGGGAAGAATGGTTTTGGATAACGATATCGACATTTTAAAGTATATAAAGGTCTCTTCTGATGTTATAAAACATACAAAATATGTACAACCCAGGGCTACACTAGAGTGCCTTGTTGGCAAGTACCGAAACCGGATCAATCAAGCAATTTTGCCCACGGAAGGTTTTTAACCTTGATTGGATACTTCCAAAGTCCACATCCATTATTTAGATAAAAATGTGACTTTCGTGCGATTTGTTGGTGTAATTATGGCTGCTAGAAACCCTAGTCATCGTTGCTAATAGCAGTACGGATACAATCAAGTATAACAAATCTTGCTACCATATTCAAGTAGATTATCGGAAATATCATAAGAGATGTTCTAGTTCAGATAACGTCAAGCAAGCACAGTGCAGGCGTATCTTTCCTTTGATTACCAACATTGATTTAGAATTTCGGGTCAGCACAAACACAAATCGTACAGGTGATCATATGAAAAAGTAATCCCAACCTATAGTTCATCAGATGATTTTATGGCAAACACGAGACGCCTGTCGAATTAATCTGTGCAATAGACAACATTAATGCCACTCACTGAACATTCCCTGAATATCAAGAACGTTCCTGTTAGAACCGCTGTGAGAATTAGTCCCAGGGAAACATTTATTTACACTTTTCGGTCACTTTTGCACTTTTGTTCAGCGACAGAAGAATACACACCAGAATGATTTAGGGACGCAAATAACGTTGTAAAACATATCATAAGCTCATGACAATGGTCTTACAACAACTGGGGTAAACATGGCGGAATCGACAACATTTTGCCGGATTACTATGAGAGGAAATATTACACTGGACGAAATAGTTTAATACCTAATTGTTAGATAATGATGAATGCATCTGGTCAGGCTCAGCAGAGGTTGCTGGCTCGTCCTTATCAAAGTCCTCCACATTTGGGTTAATGTAAATTTGGGTATAAAAAGCGTAATCACCGTCATATGAAGGTAAAACGTTATCCATTTGAAGCAAATTACAATGACCAATGTATAATCAACAGCTCACATTTCGGTATTCATTTTATGGTGATGTTTGCTGATACCACTGCAATAAAAACGTTAATACAACATACGAGTTATTATGTTTCCATACTTACTGTCAGGTATTGGTCATTTAAACCCATTTGATCGTAATTGCTTTGCATCCACTTCAGATGATTATATACTTACGCCTAATGCATTGTTTGGGTAAGTACATGCTTAACCAATTCCTCTTTCGCCAAAGATATAGCTTAGTGTATTGATCTGCATTCAAGGGAACATACCAGAATAACGCTGGCATTGAATATTTATGTCCCACCTTTAACATGAAACAATTTGCAGCCCTTGCGGAATTTTCACATTATACTGCATTGCAGTCTGCACGCGCCAGTTGTCCTCCAGCCTTACCAACTTTGGTGCGGTAATTGGACGACGTTCAAAATATATTCCAGCTCTGGTACTGTATATTATCGTGATAAAAATTCGGAGCGGGCATACTTTCTATGCAAAAACACACACATCGACAACCCTATGTATTTTGCTCTTGATCCAACCATCGTGCAATTGAGTTCATTCAAATCATGTTAAAGAATTATACAGGTCGATGTGTGGCACCGTAGGAATGTCTTCCACATTAGGATGAGCTACTGCTGTTAATAAGCTTTTATTAAAACACTGCGCTCCAAATGCCGTACAACAAAAAACAAGTTCTTTATATGCATTCCGTAGTTGAGACACTTGTATTTAGTTTTTCAGGCTTTTCAGATGATTTACATGCAAGTATAACGAGCGTTGTGCCACAGAGATGTACTTCTGGAAGTTAAGTACACAGACAAAAAAGGCATTGATGTTGTTAAGTGTGCTTAAACATTTAAGTCCCGTTTCATTGCATATTTAGAGCCTGCTATTAACGCGATGTACGATGACGTTTATCGGTATTTAAGAGGTTTTAGAAGTCTGACGTTATTTACTACCTCTACATTTATGCAACATATATAAAATATGGAACGCAAATACACGAAGCAAAGGGGGCGGGAAATGGAGTACACAATACCTGTGGAAGAAGGGAATCCGGCCAGTTATCTGCATTTTTAATAATCTATTTACGTATGAGCATGCCGTATATGTGAAACATACAGGAGATCAGCAATTTAGAAACCAGCCGCAGGCTATTTACGCAACAGCCTAACAATCTGTCTGTATTTTGCTGCCAACCTTTGTATTCTTTGCAAAGAGTGCTGTTTTAAAATCATTTCTAGGGTCCTTTTGTGGGAATGGTTCAGGGAGATCTCAAGTCACATAATGGCAGACATTTAAATAGTTGGCATTTATGATAGCTGCAGTTACTCGTAGCACATGAGCCATGCGACCACTTGGCTAGCAGGAGCGGTCAATAACCGATTGCTTCTGTCGCTTATCTGGCTGTATTCACGTGTTATTTCCAAAATTACTCCCAAGCCCCATCAAAATAATAACCTTGTTCTGTAGAAATTATGGTAACTTGCTGAAATGACACCAAGGTCATTGTTTCAACCTTTCAAATTCCATGCCTAAAGTAACAAGGTCTTTATTGTGTCTGTTAACTTTTTGATATAAGGCTGTGTATGCAGGAAAATACAATCATTTATTTTGTTATGTATGCTTCATGTCACATTTAGCAAATCCACTGGCGTAAATGGTCAAACAAAATGCTTTTGATTCATCACTTTCGGTTGCAGGAGTTAAATTGCTGTCCAATCATTGCATCGCACATCGGTATAACATTTGAACAGAAAATATGCACCATAGTGTAACAAACCCCAATCCATCTAACATGACCTGCGCCATTGGATCCTTCCGCATCTTGTTTTATTTATTTCACTTGTACAGTTTCAAGGCAGTTTCACAGTAACTTCTGGCAAAGGAAAGCGATTGCTTATATGTTTTCAAAATCACAAAAAAGCGCTGATTAATCAATCGTTCAATAATCATATACAAGAGTTGTCACAGTTAATTGGGTGGTTATTACATTTAGACGTTGATGAATGAATGTGAGCAATTTCGCGTGTTGTGCTACTTCGTTTCGTTAAACAATTCACAGGACTCATGGTTTGCATCCCATATGTTGCAGCCACTATACACATGTCATAACTATCGAACAAATAGACTCTAATGTGATGCTATACACAACATTGAATGGAAACGGCGGTCTCCAAATGATCTCGACAAAGCCTGTTACTGTAGTTTTGCATTTATAATGTAACATATGATAATGCTATCCAGACAATGTAAGTTGCGTGGGAGCAGGGTCCCATTGCAGGGTGTTTGAAGCCCTGAAGGAAATGGGGAATAATTTACGGTGTGCCACTTAGAAGTTCCTGCGGTTAATGCTTTTTATCACCTGTTGAGTTTTACATCTCGAAGCTTCAAAGAGCGCACGGGAAGTGTAAAGACAGGGTTAAGTAGGATAATACTGATCTGAACTGATAACTCGTTTTACGCTATCCTCTGTACATATTGCTTAATGGCAGCCCGAAATGACAAGCCCTAACAAAATGTATCAAGTTGTGGTTGATAATGCATTGTATTTTTATTTTCGGCAAATGAGCGTACCACAAACGATAACGCTAGTGATTGCGTGTCATGATGATTATTTTCTCGTACAACTTCGATCAGTTCCATATGCGCACAGTGCATTAAATGCACATACATGTAATTCAACTAATCTGTATTTGTGTTTAAATCGTTTTTACGGAAATGAAGCATCGGCCTACTTGTCTGCTGCAAACACTTCTAGGTTAACGAAAACCTCTCGTATGAAGACAGTTGGGTTATAACTGCATTTTTACTTAACTATCCCTCACACAGTTTAACAGCTCTAGTGTCGCTTAGCACCAACCCAGACCGACGTAATGACTTTTGGGGGAATTCTCGCTTAGGAGTAGATTGGTAAATTGTTCAAATAACACCTTGTGGATGGAGAATATAGGCAGAGTTAAGGGCACAGCAAATTCCTTTTGTATCATTGAATTGAAAGTTATCCTATTAAACTTATGTTAAAATACTCGCATGAATATTGCGCCATAATTGCGCAAATGCGACGTACCATTATCAATTTTCATTGAACATTGGTATTATTTACACAACGCAGTCGACGTTGCGATGCATTGATAACGTAACTTTAAATAGATCGCTTGCACTTATTAATGATCAAAAAGACCAGGCCTAGGGTTTGTACTTAATATATCAGCATCGTGTCAACTATCAAATATTTCAATTGAACGTCAGATGAATATTATGTGTTATGGGTATAAACAGTGAATTTTGTTGAAGACGAATAGTTTGAATCGATAATTAAATATGATCAATGGTCTGTCTGATTACCAGCTCCATGCAGAAGCCAGGCTTATGTTACTGCATTTGCACGTTAGATAATAAGTAAAATTTTCTCTTTATTAGTAGTTTAAGCACCAACATATAACGGCGAGTGCACCTTGTTTGATGGGATTAAACGCCGCAAAAAAAGAGGAGGATGTTGATACCCTTGTATGACATACAAGTACAAAAGCATAAAGTAAGAGGAATTTTTAGAGGCAAGATACTGAGCCAGTTTATGTGGGTTACCTTTGCGATGTTACATTTGGGCGAAGTCCATTAAGTATCACAACAAGCCCTAGTACCTTTATATGAGCCATTATTGCTGCAATCATTTATAATAGATTGCTGGGACAACGAATTTGGCAATGAACTACCACATTTATAACGTTACGCAAATATATTATGTCTGAGGTATCAGTATAATGTTGCCTATAGTACAGATTTGAAATGAAAAATGTTAAAGACCAACACAACCGAGCACCAAATAGATTTTCGAAGACTTAACCACCATCAATTAAGGTTAATGGGAAGGATTGTTGCGTTGATGACATCTAACAACGTTTGATATTTTGACGTTCCGCCCAAGCACCATTTATTGATGCGTGACATGTCATCGCCGTCAAGTGAACCAAATATAAAAATAGCCAAAGCAGTCATGCCCTAACCAATCATTTAATTTAATCCGAGTTGCAGCGTTTTCCTCTTATGATAGATTCCTTACTACCATCAGTTCATATCTAGACAACCTGGTGGTTATTTTCATACCATAAAAGTATATGCGCAGACGCTGCGATTATTCCCACGTGCTAAAATGCCTCTGAACTGGCATAGTTATGATACTACGACATTTACACTACTTTATGACTGGTTTCGCCGGAGCCCTAATATGGTATTAAATTCGATCTAGTGTTGTCATGGGATTCTAATATGTTAACGGCACATAAACCAGCAAAAGAGTTTGTTTTCCCCTAATAACTGCCACCGCTACAAAAAATAGATGTAATGCAGGAATGGTCAGGGTGATGCTTGCATATTTTAAAGTTGCTCAAAATATGACATGCCTTGGTGCCAAATAATATGTAACGTGTTGCTGTTGCTGGATATTGCTTCCCATGAACTCTGTTTGCATCCTGGCTCTTACAAAAGCGTGTAATCAGCATGATGTCTTGCAATGCGCTTAAGCACTTATTATACTTGTGACAATGGCACCAGGTATCATTTAAAAAAATTGTTATTGTGTATCAGGTGGACCAAAGAGCACATTAAATTTCCGTGTTCGATCTGTAATACACTAAATAAATGGTCTGTCTGGTCAGAAATTGATCTGTAAGCTCTTATTGTTAGCCTTATACATGTGGTAGCATAAAGAATTTACATGTTTATCTGCATGCCGCGTGTACATTGATTGCGTGTTGCATGATACCAAGAACAAACTGCATACGCTCTTAATGGTGAGGTGCAACAAAATGTCAATTAGCAAATGCAAGGCTTAAAGTAATCTCTACTTTTTTATTTACTTATATTATACTTGTTTAGATTAAATATATGCATATAATTAGGTACGTCTTTCTGACTTCACTCATTCTATTTTGCTCTCGGGGACGTCAGTCATATTAGTGATAAGTCTACTTATACCGCAAATATTATCAAATCATGGATATAACTGATATCCTTCTATGTCCATAGAACTTTAGCTTATATTACTATTCTATTTGATGCAATGGAGATCATAACACAATGTTTGCATTTGGGACAGGAACCATCGAACTAAATACTTTAAATATGAATATGATGTGCAGCAGTTGCAACTTGATAAACCGTTTCCTTCTACTGTATCGTAATAAACCCTACTGCCTGCCACATCAGTTAGTCGCTTTGTTCATTGCATTATCATCCTTACAGCACAACTGAAATATATATGACCATATATCATACACAAGACGTGTTACAATTCTGAATGAATTTATGGTAAGGGCCTGTCACAAGACATATTCACAATTGCGCTGAACATTTTCAATGACGCTCAGAATCGCTTTTCATAATTCTTAGCATTGTCTCCAAAAGTTTTGAAATAGGCCGGTCTAGCCCCAATAACAAACTTTAAAAAATAAAATCAGTACACCGGATGGATTCCGTGAAGTCGTTTACAAATATTGACTGTAACAATACGGGGCGCGTGATTAGTAAGAAAGGGACAGGATTAAACGGTTGTTTATTTTCTACATTATATGAGAGACATCTCCCATTCTCCTCATTACCCCATTGGTCACCCCGATCGCGTGATCATGTCACGTTAGTGTGCCAACGATATTTGAGAATGACGTAAGAACCTGAGAATAGCATTGGAGCTAATAATATCTATGAAGTACGTCACAACTGGGTCGTTGATGGTGGGACGCTTTAAAGTTACTGATTGCTTTCTTACAAATATTCGATAAGCTGCATACTATTGCGAGAACAGAGGAATATATTTGCTTCTTTTAAGGCATGAAGCTGCATATATTACGTCCCAAGTAGTTTATCTGTGAGTTTCCAAATTACTATGGCTTTCAACGATTTCTACCCATCAGGATTGCTTTATAGCAGAGCTCAATGCGAAAATTTTCATTGTCGATATGTCTTGGCTCCTTTAATTAACCAGCTACCACTTTTCAAAAGAAGTGGCAGAACGCAGTTGACAGCTGTAACTGTTGTTTATGGTTAATAATTTGCTTGGCGTAGGCGCCCTCTGGCAGTAGCTGTTCGCGTTATGGTATTAGCAGCCAAACCACCCAATTTCTAGCAGCTTAAGTATTTTACTCAACTTATGACAGGCGTTGTAAGTAATGGCATAATTGCCGTCGCTCCACTCAGAAAGGTTTTTTATACGCCATGTACGCTCACGCGATATTTTGGGTTTTATTGTGAAGATATTAATAACCACGTGCGTTATCACCGACGGTAGTGTTTGTATACCGCCAAGGAAAGGGATTTTTGCCAACAAGTATTTTACGTGAACATCCGCATATTTCAGTCTGTAAAGACATATGCTGATAAATGTAAATATAGCCAGCTCTTGGATAGCATGTCATATTTGCGACCACATTCAAAGTTATCGACGTTAACTAATTTTTGCAAAAGTGCAGTCAATGCGCTTTTGATATTAACTGAAAAATATGACATGCTGGTGTAAATAACATAAATTATCAATATGTTCCTTTATCGTTCCCGATTGAGGGCAGATATTGATCTTGCTCTCCCCGATTCGGAGAATAGACAAACGCATGAGGTCAAGATGTAAACTTAGATTGCCAAAAAAAAACAGATGGAAAATCGTCTGACGGACTTTTGTATGAATATACGACCTAAACGTAAAGGAGGTTGTTAAGTACTTATCGGTTCGAGGGAAGTAGCCCCAACGCTATTCATACAGCACATTTAGCGACTATGAATGTATCGGCCATTGGTACTTTCGTGACAGGGGGGAATGAAAAGTCCCCAGCTGAGAACAGACTACAAGTAGGTTAATATAAAATCTGCATGAAAATCGGATTCTAGATCAAGAAATGACTCTACTTATATGCAAATAATTATCTGCAAATTAAACTTCTTGTTTATAAAATGCTGAGGTATTTTTTATGCCATACTAGTCATTTTATCCCTTCTGCAAACCAATGTGTTGGGTGGTAATTATTTGGATTGTAAATGTATGCAAAATTTTTTCACGGCTGTGCCACTGAGTTTCGATTTGAGAACCTGACATATTCATTTGAATGGGCGTAGTTTGACCTGCGTGGTATTCGCGAGGAGAGATGCTGCTCTCCCTACATTGCACATCAAAAACCTCCATACTCCTGTCATCTGTCCTGATTCCCACGATGCACATTTAGCTTCGCTGGAGGTTTCTATGGTTCATTAACGTTGCAATGAGGGCTCGGGCCAATGTTGTGTCGAGGACTTTGCATCCACTGAAATGTGCATCCACTAACTAGAAATCAACGGTTATAATTTCTGACGGTTTTGTTATTAGGCCGACAAGATGAATTTGTCGTTTATTTGATCGAATGTATGCGCTCGACAATATAACTTGTTTAACAAGTGCATATCGCCGAGCATTAATGAATTTCACTGACGACTATTTTGTGCGATTCACCGAAATATCCGATATCGCTAACAAATATATATATATATAGATTGAATTAATTTGTTTTTTATGTGCGGACAACACTCGTTTAAAAATGGCACGAATTCATAATGGACAATTCAACTATATCAATGCCAAATATTTGGGCTGAGTCGGTTGTCGCAAAACACTATGATTATCGGTGTGGAGTCCATTTAAACATGCAAACCACTTGCTGTTTTAGACCGGTCTACTGCTATTCCCTCCGATGCAAATTATCAATGTAATACATATGGCTTGGTGATGAATCTTGCTGCTCATACGTTCCAGAGAATTCATCCATTTACACAGATGATGAAACAATACGTTATGCAAGTATAATCCTCATTAAACTTTGGGTCATTTGTTTCTGCAAATGGTGTGCAAAATGAATTTCAGCTAACTTCGCATTGACTTTACTGGGCCGCAATTGAATGACTGATGCGCTTTTACATTTTCGCAGTCAAATTAAACCCTGCGTCACGAATGTCTTCCAACGTAATTAATGTGTTCGTCGACTTGCCGTGTACTAGCTGTGTTTAAGATTTGCGGATATGTTGTGTACATGATGATCCGCAGATATACCAAGATTAACTGCGATTTTGTTATGATGTTTTTAATTCATTAGGTGATGCAAGGACAAAATGCTCATTAATACTAAATGCTCATAGCTATTGTGAAAACATGGGTCTGTTTCATTGACATAACTGCTATGATGATAACAGTATTGACGTAGCTCAGCGTAAGCTATTTGATACCATATAAATATATGTAACTCTAATAAGTCAAACCAGCACCATACCAACCGCCGATTTTCATTATGTGGATAGGGCTATAATGACGTTCATTTGCTGTCGTTGGTGGCTTCTATATCTTTTAGGATTCATGCTTGAATGAACCCCACAAAGAACCATGCAGAATGTATATATGCCCCTGTTCTGTTGGTGCAATGCGAAAATAAATTGGTGGTTTAATATATTGTGATGACGATTCAAAATCATGCTGATAGGGCTAGTCACCTATACAACTATGATGTGTTAAGTAAATATCCTGTTATCAAGGCCGACGCCTTTATTTAGGTTTGAAGAACATGAGACATACTGTAAGCAAAAACCAATATCACCAACCTAATCCTGTATCAGTTACGTGAGGATCTTTGACCCGTTATAGCCAATCACCCAATATAATTCGGGCTTGCCGGTTTTTGATGCTGACCTGGACAAATTGCATGCTGAGAGATTTTTGTTCATCTTTTATATGTTTACTGCTTGCAGCGTTGTAGCACTGCATATGGTTATTCGGTGGATTTCAGATATAAAGAGACTTGTTATTTGTAACCTGGCAACAACATAAAGCTGAGTTTATTATAGGAAATCCGGGCAGGACATTGTACATGTGTTAATGCCGGTTTTATTAATCGATGTGCTGCACTGATTCCCTCCTAACTGCTGTTTTATGTCAATCGAATATAGGGGAATATATGTTACATAGATTATGTTTTTCACGTACAGGCTCAATGTTTCTTTTTCTTCATCAATTGCATCATATGTCTGGCGTTTTTCTATAATCAAAATTGAGGTCGACAGACTGTCGAATATTTAGTATCTCGATATTTCTTCCGAAAACCAGCTTTAGATAGGTGTCAGTCTGCAATCAAAGTCGGTTATAAATAAGGCAAACCCAGTGTTAAGTATCCTGGCGCTCTCAATAGCGATAACATCACAGAGGTTATTCGCCTTTAAGAAGATAATATTGAATACTCAGTCTTCTAGGCAGACTGCTTAAACGAAGTGGCTAATTGCGATATCAATTGAAACATATCTCTTCGATTATATCGATTGATCCGAGGAACGTTCTGTATGTGGTGCAAGGTAAGGATTTTAAAATTGACAATTCCGCTATATCTGTGCCTACGATTCCCCAAACACCGGCTATCAGGTACAATGGCTGTCTGTCGCCGTGGTGCTATTACATATACCAGATTCAATAACAACGCTACCCAACTTCTCAATAATTGGCAGATGTTAAGTTGGTTTTAATCAATCTTTTTTGCATGCAGATATAAAGTTAATTTCTATGACGAATGCGGACATCGAGCTTGCAGGAATCAACTAAGTGGTGG